>JAPYZR010000258.1:0-46894 GCA_030522945.1 Trichopria nigra | reverse complement strand
TTTTCTCATCTCTGCTTTTGTCACAAAACAGCAATAGTATTCGCCGATGATGTCCAGTTTTATCTCCACACTCCACTTAGTCAATTTACTGAAACCATTCACAAGTTTAATCATGATATTTCCCTATTAGTCTCCTGGGCTCGAGATTACGGGTTAAATCTAAATATCAAAAAGACCCAGGCTATCATACTAGGTTCCTCTCAGAATTTAAGACAATTAAGAACCATCGACATTCCACCATTAATGATAAATAATACTCCTATCCCTTTCTCAGATTACATCAAAAATCTAGGAGTTATAATTTCCTCAGATTTAACTTGGAACAGACATGTCTCCTCGATCTCGACAAAAGTGCACCATACTCTTTGTAGGCTTCGTTATCGCGGTACCAGTCTGAAATATTGAAGAAGTCCCTCATTTCAAAGAATGTCTCAATTTTCACTCCAAGTAATTTAAGAAGCAATCGCATAAGTCATATTATGCAGTCATTTCGAAGATATATCAAGGACACACTCGAAATTAAGGTCAGGGTCATAATTACGAAAAAAAACAAAATCAATGCATTTTTTAAATATTGAAATAATACTAGTAATGATTAATTGTAACAATGGTTTTATTTCTTTAGCGTGAAATTCCTGTTTCGAAGGCCGTCGTTATCTACGGTATCCAACATATTTACCCTACCGTTCCACCGAAACGTTTGGATCGCGGTTGGAATTCTCATCGTAATAATTGTCGTTTTACTGTATTTATCGATGCACTGGGAGTATTTCTTATTGTCCCAAGACACGAATATACCTCCAGGATACGAACCAACCGTACCGACCGTTAGCGACGACATTTTAATTACTTTTGGTGCCGTCTCGCAACAAGGTTAGGTCTTGATTTTTTCCAAGTCGTCATTATTGAATGATGACGTTTTATACATTTCATTTATAATATGCATATGCAGTTTTGAATATATATTTAGTATATATAAATATAGCAGTATATATTAGTACATATATAGTTCTGAAATTGCAAATGGATAATTATTCACGATTTTTTAGATGAGTGTTTACGATATCTTCAGCAACATAAGACATCTCGTTTATTATAAAATTTATTTTTATTTTTGTCGGCTTATCTTATAAGGATGTCTTGCATATCGAATAAATGATATATAGAACAAAGTTCCACATACCAATAAAATGATTTTTACCTTTATTCTACGAGTTTTTGTATTTTAATTTCCGGATACGTTTTTCTGATGGCATTAACAGCCAATGAAGAATTACATAAATAATATTTGTGATCAATATAAGATAATCGAGAGTTATAAATAAAAGGTACGAGACGATAAATTCGAGAATACGCGTTTAATTGCTTGTTTTGTAGGTTGCATTTTAAAGAAGTGATAAATTATTCATTGATGTTTTCTTTAATTATGAGACTTGATGTATAATAAATATTCCAACAGGATCTTGGTACGAGGCGCGTGTCGTAACGACGCGAATAATCGTCTTCCTGACGTTGATCACATCGGTCAGTCTTTATTCTGCTTATTCGGCAAATATTGTTGCTCTGATTCAATCAACCACCCCCACGATAAAAACTTTAAAAGATCTTCTCGAAAGCCCGTTAGAACTTGCCGCTCAGGACGCTGTCTACAGTCGACACTTTTTTAAAGTAAATTAATGTCTTCAGTAGATCATTTACTACTTTTAATATTGACCCGAGATGATTACAAACATTACTTTCATTTGCAGGTTTATACAGACCCGATAAGACGAGCAATTAACGAAAAAGTTGAGCAAAAAGGACGCAAGTCCAATTGGATGTCTGCCGAGGAAGGGATCAAAAGGCTAAGGGAAGGGAATTTTGCCTTTCACGTGGAAATGGTCTACGGCTTCAAACTCATACAAGACACTTTTAGGGAGGACGAAAAATGCGGATTCGAGGGGATTGAATTCTTCGATTCCGTCGAGCCCCATTTCACGATAAGGAAGCATTCTCCTTATTTGGAAAATTTTAAAGTCGGGTAATTATTTCAGTTTTATTGATCGTCACAATCGATGATATAGCAGAGAGCGCATGAATAATGACAGTTCATCAATCCCTGTTCATTTGGACAAGTATAGCCGAACAATGTCAAGGCAAAATTCAAATGTTCGTCCTTGTTGTCAGTGGGGATAATACCATGATCAGTAACTTGGTAAAATGGAGTAATTCCTGCATCGATCGTTTCATTAAATAGTAAAATTTATTTTTTTCTTTGTTTGTATTATGATCGTTGTTGCCTTCTTAATAGGACTTTTCATTTTTTTAACTTCTGATCAGCCATCTGACATTTTAGCTGTAGATTAAATTAGATTAAATTTATTTATCTTGAAGAGCTCTTGAAAATATAATCTTCAAAATTGTATGGCTTCTTGAATGTAGATCAGAAGGAACTCTTAAAGTGATCATAAAGTCTTAAGCTTAGATTTTAGATGTCTATATAACCTTTAGTTATTGGTATCGGGCAAGAGGTAAATATAGGAGTTCGTCCATCGAACTTAAAATAACTTGAAAAGCTCACATCTGAGAACATTGTCTTTGTCTCTTTATCGATAATCACAATCATGCCCTCTTAAAGATTAACCTTTTTAAGCAGGAAGAACTTAAGCTTCTTTAGTGTAGATTCACAACTAATACTTTCTTAAAATGTGTTTTCTAAACTTCACGAAGAAGTCTATAAAAAGATCTCTTGATGGAGAACACTTTAATTCGATTCGTATAATTAAAAAATCCTGTAGCGTAAGTCGACGGTCGCGGTATATTGCTGAAGATTGCAATCGTGATAAAGTCGTCGTATAATGTAATGATTATAGGAGTTTGAGACTTCAAGAAACTGGCCTGCAGAGAAGGCAATTGAAGAAGATATATACGAAGATGCCAACTTGTACAGGTGCCACGAGATTCGTTACCGTGAGTCTTGCCGAATGCTACGCCTCTTTTTTAACTCTCGGTTCTGGAATTCTTCTCGCATTTACCGTTTTCACTCTGGAGATCATTGCTTTCAAGATGTACGTAATTCTAATATCAACATATTTTATTCTCATCAGTCATTCGTGAAATTTTCATTCGTCTATTGTCACTGCGAGGACAAGGTCTAATGAAATTGCCACTAGATGTCTCTGTTTCGTGACATTCTCGCAAGTGCCGTAACATTGAATAAAAAGTTTGATTAAATCGAATTAAAAAAAATCAACGATATGATTGAGTCACTCGTCCTTCATTTGGCAATTTTAATGTTTTGAAAATCAACGGAACAGTGACGTTTCTATATTTAAAAGAGTAAACAATCTTCACTGCAAGTCACTGCAGAAAGGTTCAATATTGATTATAAAAAATGTAGAGATAAAATTACATGTGACGGCTCAATCGATTTTATATGCCCATTCATTAGGTATCGAACTCTTTAATAATTGATTCTGACAATAGTGCACATCATCTTCACTAAGCGTTATTGCACATTATGTGTCAACAGCATATCGCTCAATGGAAAAATGTCCCTCTCCTCTGGCTTTCATTCACCTCAAGATGTATAGCGTTACGACACACGTAGACGGAGGGGATAAGTTTAGCTCTCATACTTCGGTACTCGACAATGATGGATTATAAACTGATAGAAAGTCTGAAATGAATTACTGAAACAAATGATACTTGATCGCTGTTTCTTTTTTCTTTTTTTTTTTGTCAATGTTTATAAAATGTATAATTATATATTCGATTTGGATGTGTCTTATGTCGATATGTACGAACTTGTATACAAACAATAAGGTTAAGAAAGTTTACACTGACGTAAATAGAGCAATTTTTTAATAGATCATCGATTAACTAACATAGAATCGAATAAATTCATTTTTATCAAACCCGATCAATTTCATTATAAGATCAAGTCCGAAGAATGAAATAAAATTTAAAAATCCTCAACTTTAACGTTACGTTGTTTACATCAATAATTAACTTTTGTGCAACCGTTTTAGGAAACAGCGGAATATCAGAGCAACAATATTGACAAACACCGACGATGCATCTGTGAATAAATAGTAAACATCGCTTACTCGAGTTCAATGACATTCGTATATAATAGCAATGCATTCAAATAATGCATTCAAACTCAAATACGACATTAAATCGTATGTGATGATGACCTGCACACGAAGTTGCAAATATGTGTATATGCATTAATGTATAAACGTGCAATCTTAATTAATACCACAATAACATTAAATCACAATCGTTAACATTAGGTTCATCGCATAAAAGAAACGCATCTGAAAGGGTTTAAAAAAGTACTTATTCATTGCCTTTTGGATTAGTAATCAACGATTTCGTTGCTGCGGATCATTAACCTATAATTCCTAATTTTACCTGTTTTTTTTACAAATTTTTACGTTTTCGAATAAGCTTGAAAAAAAAACACTCCTGTCCCGGACTGGATTCGAACCAGCGACGTTTCACATGCGACGCACGCTCTCGAACCACTCGGCTATACACTAGATATGTGACCATCATTAATATAACTGATATAATAATTGTAAGTAGAAGTATACAACGCAGTGTCCGCCTGATGCGGACACGTATTTGTGAAATCTCACGAAATTTGAGAAATAATAAGTTTTGTCGTTAATAAATGTTTTGTTATGTTTCAATCAATTATTTATACCTTACCAACAATTGTCGTGTAGGAATTTTTCTGAAAATTATTTTAGAATTTTGTTGATTCGACAAATCAACATTTTCATGTACATGGGATTTTAAAGGAAAATAGTTTCAGAGACAAAAGTTATAAACTGTAAAACGATAAACATTGAAATAAAAAAAAATAATTTTCTTTAAATTTTAACAATTTCTTTCGAGGGGACTATAATCGTTCGACAAGAAAACTTGTACTTGAAGTTTAAAAATTATTAAAAATTGTTGTTTGATTCACGATAATGATACTGTTAAATCGTTAATTAAAAAGAAATTGACGACATAGCAATGCATTACATCATTTTTAAAAGCAAACAAATCGCGTTAATAATGATGTGGACAATTGTTAATTAGATGCAATAATTATTCAAAATAATTACCTAATGTACATAAAAATATCATTTAAAATAATATTTAATAACGAAATAACGAATTTTTATTTAACATGAAAACAACATTGAATACACTTCGAATAAATATTATGTGGGTATATAATGAAATTAAGAAACGAATCAATAATTACAAAGAAACGTAAACAATGAATAAATAATTATAAAAAAACGTTTTTAAAAGATTGTCTCCCCGCCATTGGGATGAACCGTTTGGTATCGGAGCATTTCAAGTATGGGCAACAAAAAGTTGCCGAATACTTAAAACCAAAACTACAAAGAGTGTAACGTGTCCTTCAGTAATCGGCCATTTTCCCAAGAACTTGAAATACTCGTATACGTTTTTCCTACATGTATGCATGTATATATTGCATCAAGTGATCTTCAAGTGCATAGACGAAAAATGTCATTTTTTTAACCTCACATTCCCTGGTAAAAATCAGAATGTATGAGGGATGTACGAAGGGTCCAAATCACTCTTATGCTACAGTTAACGTTAAACGTCATTCAAAGTGTGATTTGGACGCCTGTACGTCCCTCGTACATTCCGATTTTTACCAGGGTTAACCTTATTTATAAGATATTTCACACCCTTATTAAGAGTGTACTTATTTCGTTATAACTTTGAGCGTCACCCTAGTGGAAAGTTAGACCAGTTCATGGCCATTTTTTCTTGTCTCCAATACTTTTGGCATATAAGGTCTAGAAACAAGGGGCAGAAACTGACATCATTTTCTACTATACAGGGTACCGTAACCTTTCTGTGACCTTCACGTGCTATTAGGGTATATTTATACATCGTCAAAA
Organism: Trichopria nigra; assembly: GCA_030522945.1. Taxonomy (NCBI): domain Eukaryota; kingdom Metazoa; phylum Arthropoda; class Insecta; order Hymenoptera; family Diapriidae; genus Trichopria; species Trichopria nigra. The sequence continues at coordinate 40,976 of JAPYZR010000258.1, read as the reverse complement.
TCTATTTATTTGTGTATGAATAAATGACATACATGCACAAATAAATCATTGCCCAGCAAACACAAAAGTAACAAGTTTATAACAAGGACTATGTAACATTTATGTAACAAGTAACAATTGTATAAATGTTACATTATACCGTTACTCTTTGAGTTTGTAGGATATTGACTTGAACACCTATGGCGCATATCAGTTTTCTGATTACGAATCAATGGAAAATCTCTCTATATATATATATATATATGAATCGGCAACGTTATACAGTGTATATACCGACATAATGTACAACATTTAATAATATAATATACGATAATTTTATATGTAACTGATCGTAACGATAATCGTAACGATACGTGTGGAAACAATGAAGTTCATCGCATATTATACCAGTTATTTCTTGTATAACAAAGAAATGATCGTAAAGGAAAGAAACAGTGTATGTATACGTATGTATGTATGCACAAAACTTAACCATATACATAATCTTATGTAATAATGTTTTGCGATTCGAAAATAATAAATGTTCGCGCTATCGCATCATTTCGTAATAGTGTCTATACATACACGCACATATATGTTTGTGCCAGAATAGTATGTATACATGTGCATTTATTGTAAGTTTCGCCGCTTTTCTACGGTGACATATTAAGGTCTCTCGTGTTCCCGGAAAGCTTATTATCGATAATAAAGTGATTAAATTCGTATTACGCCGAGAGCCCCCACAAGGCACAGTTTCATGCTCTTCGGCTGAAGAACTGATAAGCCGCTATATGTGGATTTGCATCGCACGTGCTAGTCACCGACTCCTCACGCGTTTCTTTATCACGAAATTACAAATAATTTTTTTGTTTCTTTAATCTGCTTTAATGTAGACACATATACGCACGTCATCGACGTGTATATGCTCGGATTCGATGCAATATATATGACGTTACGTTACAGCATTTCAGTGTATATTTAAAGAATCATGTTCTATTTTTTTTTTTTTTTTTGGTCGGGAGATGGTAAATAAGAACACGATTAAAATTTTATCGATTCTATAGACCAATGCACTTTGAACGTGATTTCGATCTTACGTTCGAGTCAATATGTGATATATATATATATAGTATATCAGATATACAGGACGAGATCTGCTGTTGTGATGTAAATAAATTCCAACTACGAGTCGACTATAGAAAATGTCATGTGCATTAGTTTTTTTTTTTTAACAGGTTTTCTTAATAAAATGTAATAATGGATCCTGACGAAGTCTAACTTCTATCCCCGAAAAATATCAACTAAAATTTTTCTGGCACAAATGCCAAGCAAATCTGCTCTTTAATATATCTATATTTGTAACCATATGTACAGTCACTCACAAAGTATCAATTATGTAACACCAATGTAACATTTCTGTAAGAAATAACCGCGAAGTATTGTTACTTTTTGTGTTTGCTAAGATATTAAATTCGCTGTGGCGAATTTATGAACTATTGTGTTAAAATTAATTTGATATTGCCTGTCTTTCGCCCCGGATATCTCGCTGATGGATATTTTTCACGTGTAAACAGTAACGTAAACATGAGAAAAAATAAATCTTGTTTGTCGACCTTCGAAAATATCTAATTTAAAATTAACCTCTTAAATAGGCTCGAGAGGCTTAACATAATCAAACTTAGCGTTACGAACGAACTGAAACGTTGTAAAGGTAATAAATAGCCCTAGTAGAAAATGAAATAAAGTAAAAAAAAAAAAAACTGAGCAGAAAAAGACTAATTTTTTCATTATACTGAGTTATCATTTAAGGAGGCTCACTCGCAGCAGTACCGAAATTGATAGAAGCATTAATACGAGTTCACTAATATATATATTTTAAAATTTTTCAATACGAAATTCACTCGGAACATATAATATCGATAAAATTCTAATAAATTACATTTTTTAAATATGCTATTCTAACAACTAACACGTTGCCATCGTGTTTTTTTTTACAAATTTTACAAAAATAAAAGCCTTTGAAATTTTTTAAAAATATTTTCTTTTTCAAGTCGCTATGAGGTCGAAGTAAAATTTCAGTCCATTTGGCGCCCAATAAACGAAGAAGTATTGACGAAGTACAATAAGTATAAAGAATAATGATAAAGATTTCAGTCCAAAATGAATGATTCTTTATAAGTCTCAATCCTATTTCTTGCTCAGGAATACTTCTGAATACTTTTTCGTTTACTGATGGGCGGTTAATTTATTAAACTACAGATGGCAGGGGTTGCAGTCGACAATCTCATATTAAAATCATTTCCTGTGTAACCTAATGAACTGAACATAACGAATTTAGAAAGATATCTTTCTAAGATCTCTTATACGATCATTTCTGAGCTCTTGCATATTTTATTGTAAACTGCTATTTTTATACTAGTATCGTAACATCTTTTATGCAATTCTGTTAACGTGTCGTGCGCGAAGTAACCAAACTTTAAAATTAGTGCGCGAAGTGACACTTTGCGCACAAATCAACAGAATTGCATAAAATATCGTAAGCAACTTAGTGCGCAACGTTACCCCACTCGAGCAAACGCAAGAGCACTCATCGACTTCGGCGACTCGTGCGCAGCATTTGACGCTCGTGCGGTAAAATTGTCTTTGCGCACTTGTTGCATAATATACTATTATCTCTGCCGATTATTGGTAAGGCTGGTGTGGAGACTGCGACCAATGCCTGAATTAGAATCTTCACAGATTTGGTTGAAATCCATTAATTGAAGAAAGATTTGTGGGTGTGCTCGTTTAAAGGAGTTCTCTCGGTAACAGTTATATCAATCGGGGTTTGATAACATTTATCGTTAATTCCTCCCTGGAGAAAATCGAAGCGTACAATTGTTCAAATTTACTCTTAAATGACACTTTTATTACGTTTAAGTAGCTCACCTTAACGCCTAATGTAGTACATGTATACTTCAATGACTGCATGTATACAATATATTAAACCTTATTGTTTTGCTGAACCTTTTTCAATTCCTTATTCTCTTTTTGGAAATTCATAACACTTATATTTACTCTCTGGAGAATATTAAGAAATGGGATTCACAAGGATTGAAAGAATTCATGTTTTGTGTCTTATTCCTGAATCTCTTTTTCGTTTGCTGGGAACGCACAATAACGATAAAAACATATTTTTTTATTCATAAAATCATGATTATTTTTATAATGCATATATGACAATTATTTAAAAATTGATCTCTATCCAAATCCTACCACCTGATGCAAATAAGTTAACCACATGTGTATAATCAATTTTTTATAATAGAGGTGACTGTTTAATTAACTTAATTTACAACATTACCCCTAAGATTTCATTCTGCTTAATATATGACGTAATTTTTAATGGTTACAAGATAAAGGAATATATACGTTATTCTCACTGACATCAGTGGATATTATTCATGAGTGTGAATTCGAAATTTACCGGAGACTTTGTAATAAAGCATAATGTTTACGAAGTAATGTATTTCGAAGTATATATACAATTACATCACAGTGATCTTATTCTGCAGTGATATAATTCATGTTGATGTGTAAAACAGAAATTATATATATATCTTCAATGCCTCGCGGGAAGTTGAATTTCTTTAACGCGGTCTAATAATAGAAGTGTTCGAAACGCGCTTTTCCCGCAAGAAAAAAGGGCACGAAACATGTAATATATGACATCTCTGACAAGTAAGAATTAATAGCAATCGCTTCGCTCGCGTGAAAAACGCCTTAAAATTCGCTCTTTTTCAATATTTTTGTTAAACGTCATATTTCGAAAATTTGAACTGCGTCATTGGAAAGAGCGACCTCAAAAATAGTCGGACATGGTTGAAAAACAAAAATTTGTTTATAAGTATATACAAAAAACAATGGTGAAATCCATGTGCAAATTCTACACATTTGGACATGAAAGGGTTAAGTGATTTCTGCGTAATATTTCTTATCAGAGCTTAAAATATATATTTCAATTTGTAAAACTTGACGATGAATTTTTTATCAAGTTTATTGTTTACATTGATTTTAAATGGCGACAAAAATTGCAACCAATGATATGATCGAGTTTGCAATTCAGTAAAATTATTTTAGCCATTGTTCGTCGTTACCAATGATGAAAAGTATTCGTAAGGACAAAATACATCTTATCTATATTACGATTATATGCAAGAACTGACATTGTATAATATCGTTTATCAATTTGACAAACTATGCATGTCATTGCTATATGTGTATCGAATTACAGATTATAAAATGACAAGTAAAGCTTTAATTAATTGACACTTTTATTTTTAAAATAAATGACAGTGTTTTCCTTTGCTGAGAAGGGGTCTTTCAAATCAATTAGTAAGCAAATAAATTAGAAAGTCGTTTCAACGTAATATGAATAAAAATAAATTTTTTTAATCGGTATTCATAATACGTACTTGAAGGGTGGATCGTTCAAGCTGAACAAAAATATAAAAAATGTTTTTTTTTTAATTTTTTGTCTTGTTAAATTTTATAGCTTGGAAAGAAGTAAAATTTTCAAGAATTTTCTATCGCGCAACGCGTATACATAATCACGGCTAGTATAATGGTCGAAATGTCGAACGCATAGAAAAATTTTTGTAAGTATTTTTTCTTATGCTTCTTCGTTACATATAAAAACTAAAAACCATTAGAAAAATTAAAATTTAGTAAAACGACGTTAATATATTTTTCGGCTAACTTTTACAAAAATCAATCAAGAATAAATTTAAAATTGTTCTCCATCTATTTTTAATCCATTCCAAGCTAAAATAAAACGAAGAAAACATTAAAAAAAAAAAAAACAGTTTCTGTTTTAAATTTTCGTTGAACTTGAACGGTCTAAACTTCAAGTACATCTAATAATAATAAGTAGAAGATAAAATTTTGAGTCAATGAACTGTGTATCAATCTTAAATTGGATGTACTTTTTCTTCTTTATTAACAATGTTTTTTTTTCTCTTCGTAAGAAAATTTATAATAATAATTATTATAAATAAGATTTAATAATAATAATGAATTATAACAAATATATAAGAAAATAATGAAAAAACTCGATAATTAGAAGCAATTGTATGAATTGAGATAAAAAAAATTGAACGATATAGTTAAATAAAATTGGTAGGTATTGGTCTTTTCAAAGTTAAATTAAAAAATACAAATATATAATGTTAAGATTACAATTGACACATCTATTGGCACACGGATCTATTATATTTTGTTAAATATAATATATTAAATCTGTATAAAAATCTAAAAAGTCTCACTTTCACAATTTTAATTAAATTTTCAAAATACTGTTGTATTTTGTGAAATGATTTCTGTTATTTAAGATAAAACTTATATTATATTAGATAATATTACTTACGTAATAAATAATATACTATATTAAGATAATAGAAGTATTGTATTATCCAAATTATAAAATATTTAAAAAAATACTAAATTACATCTGGTGATTGACAATGATGTATAATTTAGGTTTTCTGTTTAGTATGATATGATATACGTTTTAAAAATATATAAAAAGAATGAAAATGAAGAATTTTATAAATTACCAGTAAGTCTTCAGTCATCCTTCATATCTTATTTACTAATAGCATTACTACTTCGCAGGTAAAAAGTGTAAGTAATAATTTTTTGTAAAATCAACCATGAGATCTGCAGTACATTCTGGAAGCTCATCGACGCATATACCTGGATTTCCGGCAAATCGACAGAATGAAGGTACAACTGTTTCAGGAGGAATAACAGCTCCATCTTCAATGTAACAACAGCTTTTTAAAATACTTCTTCGGCCCTGAAATAATCAATAATTTAAATAAATTCATTCAATAATGATTTGTAAATATTTTTATAAACTTACGATTACTGCATTTTTACCAATGTAGACATAAGAATCAATGACAGCAGCATTTACAATACTGCTCTCACCGACAAAGACATGATCTCCCATTTGCAAAGGGAAAAAAGCAATTCTGTAACATTTCATAAAGCATGATATGAATGAATGCAATAATTTGATAAATATAATTATAAACGAATAAGATAATTCAGATTTTACCCTTTGCTGAATTTCTTGAACGGTGGTCATATGACAACATTCTTACTGAGTATACAGTATCGACCAGTTCTCACATTTGCAAGATCTCCTCTTATTATTGCATTTGACTGCACGATTACTTTACCGTGTAGAACAATATTTTGTGATCCGCATAAAACGGTTTGCCTGCTGACTTTATTTCCAGAAGCCTATAAATCAAATTATATAATTTTATTTAATTCGTTTATATACGTGACTTTATGAATACACGTTTTTATACTGCAATATAATAATAATAATATATAAATTATTTATACTATAATTCTATGAAGCGGTTTTCTCGTACCGTTTCTACATATTCATTTTTGTTATAGAATATATCTTGAGTTTCCATTTTATTTCTTAAATTTGACGTGTATATAACAGTCTTTATCAGTCTATCACAAAAGTCTAAATCAAATGATTTCTTGGAAGCTCGAAAGAGTTGGGTTGGAACTTATTGGAAGGGTTGGGTTGGAAACGGTTAGAACCGTTAGAACTTAGAAGAGTGAAAGAGAGTTGATCTGTTGATGCGATAGTCGATAAACAGGAATCTATCTTTTTAACTGTTGGTAATGCCAATCACTATCAATTTCATATTCATAAATATATATCTTCTATATGTCAATTTGAATTACGTTGATGGTTACATTAAAACTGATTGCATTAAGATAAGTATTTTGAAACGAAAAGTTTAAAGAGCCATTTATACTATTGTTTATTAATTGTATATATTACATGTACTCTTTTTACATTTATTTATTCTGACACGACTGAATGTATCATTACAGTGATTTTCCTCAACATTCACTTCGTCTTTATAAAATATTTGTACATATATCGCAGCCAAGTATAAAGAATAACATATTTTACACAACTTTTTTTACATATTTTGAACCACATTGTTATTTTACTCATACCATTCTAAGAATAGTAATGTGAATGACAGTATGGAGACAAGAAAAAGAAAATACACCCTGAAACCAGCGCCTCTCTGAATAGCTTCACGTATTTGCTCGTTACCTTTCTTCACATTCTCAGTAGAACCAATGGTTGTTGTCATTAGGCGATCTACACCTCTATCTTGGTCTAGAATCTTCTCTGTAAATATTTCTTGCATTTCAGATATACAAACCACTTTACTTTCGATTTCTTTCGCCTCTTCTGCAAATGCATTTAAATCATTGTACAGTTGTTCATTTTCAGCTTCGAACATTTGAATATCTTCTGGAGATAAGTCATTATCTTCATCCTCCATAAAACCAATATCTTCGTTAATTTCTTGAATTTTCATTGGACTCTTGCTATTGCTCAGATAATTCTCATCATTTGATCGTGAAGCATAATTCAATCTTGAATTGGTACTGCTCACAACTTGGCTATCTACTTTAGTCCTTACTGGTTCCAACTTTGCCATCCTCTGTTCTAAACTTACTCGTTTCAGTCGAATAACCTTTTGTTCAGAATATACTTTACATACCTTCTTTAAGTAATCTTCTACAATAACCAGCATGCTTTCTCGATGTTCCTGCACTTGTGGTGATGAGTCTGCTGCAACTATTTCTATTTTTAATTCTTTAATAAGACGTGAGCATGTGCCAATAATACTTTGAGCATTCGAATCGATTTCATCGCGTTGGACATCTGACATGTACTCTTTATTTGGCAAATAATTTGAAAAGTTCAGGTATGCTTCCTGATTTTCCACAAGCAATTGATGTAGTTTTGAGATTTGTATAACTATTGTTTTTACATTTGCATCTAGAGAATTCTTTTGTTTTTGAAGTTTCGTTTTTGGTTCAATTTTAGTATTACTTAAATTGCTAAGAGCCTTGTTTCTCAAACTGACAGTTTTTAAGCTAGCTTTAAACAATGGAGTTAGATCCATTTTGACAGTTGTACAATCTTTTTCTTTTCTTTTCAATTGTATTCTATTCTGAAATAAGACTGCAAAATAATAAACGTATTATTAGTACATTATTGATATAATCTTCTTAAAATAAAAATCATACTAATCGATGTTCGTTAAACTTTATATACATATATAAAACAACTGCTATAAAACATAGCATTACAGAAAGTAGTTATACATATATACAAAAATTATAGATATTCTTTTATTATACTTTATATAAATGTAAGATTATTTACTTAATTTTATTCAAGATTTCCATATGTACACACGATTGTTCTTATTGACATCATCATTATTTAGTTATCATTTATTTGCACATATCGAATGGATCAATATACAAAAGTCATAAATTATACTGATATAAAATATTTGTAATACATATTCTATTTATTAATTGTTTAAACTCTGTTATTTACCTATAGAATTCTGATGATGGCCTAACCCTCTTTCATTTTACTCAAGTCTTTCATTCCGAGATGTCATATTCTGCATTACCACCGCCACGTTAAATTATAGATGATATAGATACTTCCTTCTTTATCTATTATACCAATTAAATTCATTTATCCTCTCTGTTTTATCACGCTACGATGGTTCAGGAGTTAGTTCATAAATTTGCCGTTGCGTTTGGCCTGAATGGCGCTGAAATCAGCGCAAAATTGTCAGACGCGAGTACATATGTATACGTATGTTAAAATTTTTTATCAATACATCTGCACATTGGTTTATATATACGTTTCAGATCCTGACATTTGTTCAACAATTTCAAACGAAAACTTTGCCTATTTTTCATTTATACTAATTCAAGTAGTAAAATTGCATTTATTACTAAAATATTATAGCAAAATGTAAGAAAAATATGTGTCATTTTACTAATTTATTTAGTAGAAGTGAACATAAATAACTATATATACAGAAACCTTTTAATTTAAATTTTACGGGTTAGATAATGACATTACCGACCGATCGCCTTATAGAAGTCCTTGAAATTCTTAGAAATTTGACCTCTTTAAGGGACTTCATGTTATTACCAAAATGATATCTTTAAGTTGTCATCTGACCACTACGTAATTATGGTATCATTTAGATGTTATTCGGATTAATATACCTTATAATGAAGAGATCTCGCATATACTATAAGAGGACTTTTTGCGATATTACCAAAAAGACATCGTCTTTAAGTTTGTCATCTGACCTCTTTATGATATATTTCTGGTATCTTTACGACTTCTTTGAGGGGTCTTCTTGGTGTCTGGGATGTATATATATGTTCATGTATACTCCAATAATTGCACTGAAAGCTATACGAACATCACAGCAACAACGTCAACATGGCGAATGTATGTTGTTACTACATATATACTATTAACAGTAACTCTGAAGTCCTTGACAATTTACCACACACTATATATGTTCTTCACGTATAATAATTTGAACATTTTTTTACATTTGTCTGTTCAAGTTTTTCATTTATTGTGTATTTTCCGTTAAGAATTATGCCTATATATGCTCCATTTTATGATGAGGACCGACTCCGTTTAAAAAAAAGGAGCCTATCCGTATTCGCATTATGTACCTAATGAAACTGAAATACCTACGTAGTAAAAGATATTTCTCGTTGAAGTTCGTTTGTATACTTTTTATTTTCATATTTTTTGTGTTTATACTACATACCATACAGAAGACAATCATACCAGTTTATGGCCATTTTTTCTGGACTCCATTACTTTTAACATAGAGGCCAGAAAAATTGGGCAGAAACTGGTGTCAGTTTCTACCAAGGCACTTACATTATTGTAGAACAATTATTACATGCAGACTATTCTCAGTCGTTCAGAAAAGAAACTCGCAAGTTCAAAAATGTGAAATTAAACGTACTTGATTGAAACGGAGCATATCTGTTTTTTTTCTAAATATCAAAAGTATATTTTTTAATTCCTTACATATCTATCTTTCGAAGTACTTTCAGATCTCGTAAAAAAAAACGAGCTCAGAAGTCAACGAATGTGAAGACTTAATGAGTACTTTTTGTACTCATTCCGTCAAAAATTTTTATTCATTCAACAAATATAAGTGCAGATTTTTTATAATAACAAAAAAAAGGAAGGAAACGATAAAAAATAAAAAAGTAATGTAAGTAAAGAAATTATTTTCATGATTCTTTTTTTTTTTTATTTATTATATATAGCATTTACATCTTTAACAAAACTGGGCGGGTGATAGTAAGTTTCATCACGTATGTATATATATATATGTATGTATATTAATCTGCTAATTTCGACCATGGTCTAAAGACCCGTCAGAGTTTTTCGGATGATTTCTATGACAATATACATTGTACATTTCGGTACATTATACATTTTATGTAAACCTTAATCTTACGTTATTGCTACATTTGATAACTACTAAATTCTGGTGTCTTTAAATAATACATCCATGTAAAAGAACGATGATACATCTGCGGCTTGTTGGATCAACAATAAATAACTTCGCTTTTTCTTTTTATCTTCAAAAGTTTATATATTTTTGTCTTTTTGAAAAAAAAAAAAATTCGATTTCTTCGATATAAAGATAACCGTGACGTATAAGTATTATATTAATACATATCATAATTAATGCACTGCTTTAGAATTTAATTAATTTCAAATCCTCATCTTTATAGGAGTCGATCGAAATATGTAGAACAATTTTGCCGTAATTATAAATTTAACACGTGAAATTAGCATCAGTAATTTTCATTCAATCCAGCCAGCCTTAGATATATAATAGTTCACTATATATAAAATCTACTTATCAAAACATAAGGTAACGTATGTACTTCAAGTTTTCGTTTTGTCACTTTGTAAAGTACTTAAAAAATCATAACACGAACATTCCCATCTCGATTCTAAACGAGTAAAATTATCTTACAATTTCTTAATAACATTGTATAAATGAACAAATATATACCTATTCGAACACAGTCAATAATACGATGACAAAATGGAATGAAATATTTGATATGACAGGTTGTTGTTTCAATAATTTTTTTTTTTTTTTTTAGTTTTTACACGATCCTAAAATATAAAATGCAAAATATTAAGTGCTCGCTTTCGTATATGATTATGTATAGTTTTTTTTTTTTTATACATCGATATTTGTATTTTCTTTTCTTTTTTGCTATGCATTGAAAAAGCCTGCTTTATATATATTATACATTAGGTCAACAAACCGATAACTTTTTTTTCCCTTCTAATTCACGTCTAATGATTTCTCATGTGTTATTTCATGTGTGTGTATATATATATACGTAAAATAATACCCCCTCCATTCCTCAAAAATATGTCGTACTCAGGAAGCAGTATATATATATACATATTTTATGTCTTAAATTAAACGAGTATAGAGATTCTCATTCGCTTCTCTTCTGCTAAAATTTGTTTGAAATGAAGAAGAATAAGAAATAAAAATGATATTCAACCGAGTCAGATGTTGGTAATCTCTGGTTCTACTACGCTATATATATATATATATATATTAATCGGGAAGTATATAATCGACATTATCGAGGAACGAAATTCACGTGAAACCATGCCGCTATATTACTATTATTATCGACACCGCCGCCATTATTATTACTATTATTATTGTTACTGAATTTACCAAGATCTTTGCAAATTTGTTGTTACCTAAATATTATCATTAGTATCGTCACAATTCCCTTGTATCGAGCGTGATATAGCGTTTTTGTTTTCTTTTCGTCGAACATTTCATGGATAAATGTATATATTGTTTCCTCTATTAATCACAACCCTCGAATTTTTTTTTTTTTTACATTCATTAACTTTAAATTGTATTGCAGTTACAAACCAGTTGTAATGACTCCCAACGTGTAATAATATATGTAAAATCATCATCATCGTCTAAGATTAAGTAACAATTATATCATACAGAAATATATCGTACAGCCAATCAATTTACGCGACCTTTTCTTTGTACACGAGAACTAACGTACTTTTTTTTGACAGAAAAGAAAAGACAATGCCGGTTTGCCAATGAACTGTTCGCACGCTAAAATTCTTCTGGCCCTATGTAAGGAAAGACCGAGCACTTTATCGAGTGTTCTCGAAGTGTTCCGTATAAGTGTTTTGTGCACTTGAGTATCCCCAAAATGCGCAAATGAACAAACTGAAACTCAAATGACAAATGTCTAAATTCACACTTAAGTGACAGGCACGATACACTTAAATGGCACTTTGCGTCTATTAAAGCGTGACTTAATCGTGAATCGACACCATTTTTACTAGTCTACTTTTTATATTTAAGTGCATTAAAAGATAGTGCAGAATGTTTAGTTCCCTTAACATTTTTCGCCAAGAGTTGTTGAACACTTCCCGATTGCTTTTTTAAAGTGTGCGTGTACACGTATCATTTCTAGAATTCTACATCTCAAGGACCTTTCAGTTTGAACACTTCGAGGACAATTCAGATATATATACGTTTTTCTACCACTTTGTGAACACTTGACAAAGTGTTCGATATAATCAGAGGGGACTCTTTATGGCGCAGAAGCATTTTAAAGGCAGACCTCTAATGTGGTACTTATTAATAAACGAGTTAACATCCGATGGTCTATACTTTTTTTTCCATTATACGTGTGGTCTCTACAATAATATGTATCAGGTTTTTTTTTTGTTTTTTTTTTGCGTCGATGTTTACACCCAAGGCAAACAAGTATATGGGGGAGTACAAGCATCGTATTGTTTGACAAATGGAAGAGAGTGTCTGTGTTTCTGTCAGTGATGACGAGGAGTGCGGTCATCATGGGAGCCTCGACGCTCCGATTGGTCACCATCCGCGACGCTACCGCCCGTGTAAACCTGGGGTAAGGAAAAATGCTGCTGTTGATGATTACCGGACCGCCTGCCGGTTTCCGTTCCAGCTGCCAAATACGAGAACACGCAGAGCACGGAGTAACAGATCTTATCTGCCTGAAATGCAAAGATCCCAAGTCAAACCATTTGTATGTATTGTATATACAAACAATTATATAGCTAATCTAGATCCCTGGTACAAAATAAGATCATCTTATGGTCGCATTCCATCTCTGGACTCCATTACTTGTAACGGGCCAGAAAAATTGGTCAGAAACTGGTGTCACTTTCTAATATAGTGATAAGTTAGGTATATCAATAAAATCGGAATCTGTAATTCCGAAGACTTTATCTTAGTCATCCATTGCGATTGATTATGTTTCGATGAAATATGATAAATTCAAAGTGTATAAAGACACCATTTTCGAAGTGTAAAATTTCGTTAATTATATACTTGATTGAACTTTGTTGGGAAACTCACAGTATCGTTAATTAAAAAGCATTTACGCATAATATGATATTGAATACAAAATTCGATCTATAATGATCTAGGGTATATGGATAAAAACCACTTATCTTTGTATACGTACCATTTGAGATTTATATTTACGTTGAGTTATTTGTCTAGTCTTTGGGTCTGCAATGAAAAAAACGAAATATTTATCATTATAATTGGTGATATTGTTTACAAATGATTATTGCAGAAGTAATTAGATTTACGTCTATCGTTACCACATATCGCGTTATAATGCACCTAAAGATATGGTTGATCAAAGTTTCCTGATTGTAAACTTTTGTCTGGCTTTTATTGACTCTCAAATTTTGACATTTTTGTAATTTTTTTTTTTTTCTTTTTTTGATATTTAATTTTTAATTTCTGCCAATTTTATGGTCGATATTACAAAATTTTGCGAATTACTACTAACAATATTTGCCAGTATTTTGTTGTTGGCATTCGTGAGAATTTTTAACATTCTTTGAAAATTAACGTGACTTTAACTAAGTCGAGTTCAAACTAATCAACTTCTCGACCGCTTTTAATTTAACTTTTACCTTTTTAACGAATCACTGACCCCATATTTGAAAATCTACTTCAGTCTTTTCACATATTCTTTTTCCATATTTTAGTTAGTTGCCATTTTTCATTAGTTTCAAAATGACTCGATTATTGCGACTCCTATTATTTTGTCGTGGCGAGTGTCATTTGTATTTTAATTAATTTCTATTTAATTTAATGATTTATAAATTAGCAATCAATTAGCTGTAAATATATCATTAAGGAAAAGGCATTACCGCAATTGAAGCAATATCATTTCCGACAGTCTTTTATGGCAAAACGATTAATAACCACGTATTAACAATAGACGCAGCTAATTGACTAATCACGTAATTATAGTAAACACTTATCGAATCAGCATTGAAAATATACTCACTATACTCTTCCAAAATGAAGATCCCACCTTTTTGAGTAAAGCACTTGCGGATATGGTCGAGTCTTACAAAAAACTGCAAATAAAAATGGCATTTTATTAAATAAAATCGATCGTCCATTCACCTCGCCTCAATTTTCAGCACATTATTCTAAACGAAACGCATGCATTAGCTTATCGCTATTTAAATACGCGTCAGACATTAATCGTCAATGTCACACATACTAATCGATAAAATAACTCTGCAACATTCTACGTGGATCGACTAATGCAACTAGCAAAAAAGATCTTCTTGTGCGAATAAATAAATATATATATATATATATATATATATATATATCTTCAATGTCATCGTTGTTAGTATAGGAGAGTCGTCATGTTTGACAGTCATTTCAATGTCTACCAAACAAAAGGTTATTATTATTGTACAACAGTGTCTTGACATAAAAGAGAACGCCGGATTAAAGTATCGGCCACACGAGGCAATTCTGCCAAACTATCATGCCACACATCACGTCAAGCATCACCACATTTCCGAATATTCACGAATAATCCATCATTCGTGAGAATTCAATCGCGAATCATTGAATCGCGAGAAGTCTTTACTTGGCAGTCATCATGCAGTGGACTGTATAGTTCTAGCATGCGCATCAAACATTCCCACAAAATCGTCATGCCATTAATTTTGTCTATACACTATATATTTCGCAAAAAAAAAATAGGAGCAAAAATGTTTTCTAGGCAGCAAGTTCAGCGTATAAAGCAACAGCGACAGGCAACTCTGGAGATGGCCTAAATTCATGTCGTATCGAGCTTTAGCAATTCATTAATAATAATTACTCATTAAGTGTGCGATTTTATGATATCCCAGTCAGAAACAGCACGACGATTCTTTACAAGTCCTTCGTCATTTATATCAATTCCTGATTGGGATAGTTCAACGCAGTCTTTGGGAACAATCGGCAGTTTTACGGAAAGGATGAGAGAGTTTCTCTTGTTCATTCTTTCCATCTCCGAATTACTATCGAGTGACGTTTCAAGAAAAGGCTGGTTTCATTCAAATTACATTAAGTCAGTTTTGCCTTTTTTAAAATGAATTAAAAAAAGTGTTATTTGAAAGACAAAAACTCGATAATCTACGTCTGGACGGTTCCCGTTACTTCCCGAATAATGGCAATTCATTTAGCTTGTGAGACTCTACTTATTCATTCATTATCGTTATTTGCTATCATTATTGAAAAAGAAAGAAACATAAAATAAAACTTGACATAAAGAAAAAATTGTTACTGTTTTTATTGAAGTAGCGATTGATGAATATTGATGGTCTAATTGAACGCGACCATGCACTATTTTTGCTGACTGATGGGAATACTACAGTGTTTGGGTGAAGCTATTCTTTCAAATGTTGCGTCATACAAAAAGCATGTCGTTTGTTCTTACTTTTCCTGTGACTTAATATATATTCCCATGTATCCCTAATGCGTTTACCTAATTATACCTGCATATACCTACATATACCTACGTATACCTATGAGTACCTATATGTATGCCTACGTATAACTGCGTATATGGTATACTTGAGAGCACGATAATGAGTCTTTAACAACTGTCTCCTAAAAAAAAAAAAAAAAACTATTCCGTATATAAATGTCATTAGTACCACAATTAAAATGTCGTTAAGCTTTTATTGACGTTTATCGAGTGGTGTTACCGTAATTTTGAATTGATTTTCATGTGAAATTCATAAAAGAGTAAAACTTCATCGAAATTATCTTATTGCAAATTCCTACTAAAACTTCCCCACGAATAATTCCCACATTGATCATCATGCGGGATACATGTGACGATATGAACAAGTTAATTGAAGTAAAATTTTTGCTTTGTGCGTATATTCGTGGGTTAAAATTATTAGGGATTAAAAGGTGAAGACATCGAAGAAAAATAGAACAAAGGAAAGATTTTGTAATATCGAAGATTTGAAAACTGTGAGTACAACGAACAAAAACAATTGTTTGACGAAAAACAACAAAAATTTTCTCACAAACTCGTATAAATTCGTAAAAGAAACAGTCTTTAATTAAGGACCTAACTATACAGATTAACGTAGGTCGTTAAGTACCATTTAATTTTGCCCGTTAAACTAATTTTAATTAAGAATGTATTATATGTATGTACACTACGGTTCACATTAATTATTGTACAAACATAATTTTATGATACAGTTACGACACGTATTATTAATTATAGCACTCTCATTACTAGTGTACGTTTGGAAACACCGATCCTACATGATTGTAAGTTATATATATACGTTATAGTTAAGTGATTGTAACATACATTCTAGTTTAATGCAACGTTTTATAGATAACAATGCAAGGTAACTGCATACGCATTGTAATAATCAAAATATGAACTGGGGGAGGTAACAATCTATTAAAAAAAAAAATAAATAAATAAATAAATAAAACTAAAAGACGTTTCGAAAACAAAATCTACTGTTTGATCATCATGTACTATTAATACACATGTTGTTATGTTATTGTACAATACAATATATGATTATATAATATATTATATAATATTGTATATATATGTATATATATTAAATGAAAAACATTTCACGTATACGAGTATGCACATGCATATAGCGATGACTGAAATGAGGATGTGTAAACTTTGAACTCAACCCATATCATCGATGATGTATGTAATTGTTCAATATTAACAAAAGAGGTTCATTTCAAATCACATTCAATGTCAAATCTACAACGCCTCTACATTCATGTACAGATTTACGCGCCGGAAAAGCTACTGATTATTTAATCATATATATTATTGGTTGGTAATAATAAAAATGGTGTTTTGCAATATTGAAAAACAATATACGTATGTCATTAAAATATATTTTTATAGTACCTCGAAATCCTGCATGCCCGCGCAGCCAGGGCAAAGTCGACGGACGAGACAAGAAAACAGAAAACAGAAGATCAAAATTAAATCCATTAATCGTATATTATTGTCGAGGGAAATTTGACCGTTAGTACAAAGTAAAACCGAGCTACAAAATGGTCAACTTTACTGAGAGGGTATGATACCGATCCAGAAAGTTAGATTTTTTTTTGTTTTTGCTTTTTTTTTTAAGGACTATACGAAAGTGGACGAAAGGGAGTGAAAGAAAGAGTGTAGAAGATGGTGAAAGACAGAAATAAGAAATAAAATATTGTGTTTCTTTTTCGGATTAAGTAGAAATGCAAATATAGGATAGACAGGAGAAGGACGAAAGATCATGAGTAAAAGTGTGAAAATGATAATTCAGAGTAGAACAGAAACCAAGGATCCTGGGAAAACCGAAAAAATGAAACAGAAAGAGACAATCTGCTCTGTGCATAACGGTTATTACCAGCTTTCAATAATTTACTTGTATGTGCACATATACATATAAACAATATATGTATATGTATATATGTATGTATGTATAGTTACACACACACGCACACACATCATGTAAAGTCTGCATCATCAGGTATATGCTTGGAGTTATGACCCGTTGCTGGGTGGCGAATCGAAACCCAGACATTTCGACACAAACCCATGCATGTATGACGCTGATGGATATATATATACTACGCTTATTTGTCCAGGACCATCTCAAAAGTTTCCCAAGCTAAGACGAAAGTTTATTTACCTCCGCGTTAAAATATATCTATTCATATAAGATGTAAAACAAAACCATGATTTCGTGCTCATTCCACCTGTCAAACGAATATTAACACAAATATGTACAAACATATATATTTGACTCGATAAATTGTCAGAAATGTGGATATCACATAATTTGTGTGTGAATAATTGAATTTTGGACTGCAAAAACGACCCGAGTTGAAGAAAGATAGAAACATCATTTTTTACTTTATTTTTTAAATCATTTGCTACTTTAGTAAGGACGGCTGTATGGCAAGCGTGAAGCTTATCGAACGTAAAGTTATATCTGAATCACGATCTTGTTGTGCGCGAGATATTGATGCATTTTACAAACAAAAAAAAAAAAAAATTTAATACCAACAATAGCGTAGAGTGGTTTCGTTGGCACGATGTATGTAAACAATTCAGAATTTTGTCCATATAGATCGATGTTCCAAGATTTTTATGGAACATCCTATGATGGTTGTAACTGATCAATCTTAATTGATTTTTTCCTACCTTTCTCATTCTAAAATTACTTTCCGAAAGGTTCAGAATATATGTACGTATATCTGCAATCGCATCTACACTTCATCTCATTTTTTAATGTGTGAAATTTTACATGTACTGACTCTCAATGTCAAAAATCATTCATCCGTTTAACTTCTGATACATTTTATTAGACGGTCTGTCAACTCCTCTTTCATCAAGATTTGTCATGTTTAGTGTTATTATTAGGAATGTTCCTGTAATTCCTTCTAAAATTCTATCTATAGAATTACAATGAAATTATCCAACAATAAGTTCCTTCCAATCGACTGACCGTATCTTGTCCAAATCAAATTACAGTTCACAATTAATTTATCAGTCGTGAATCAATTCGCTTCGGTCTATTAAAATTTTCGAATATCGACCGTTTTGACAAATGTAAAGTCAATGTTTCCATTGATCAGTCGAAAAATTCGTCATCCATGGTGCAAATTGTTTCTTCCGGGTACTTTTGGCAGACTCTCGTTTTTGAATGAGTTTGAGTGATAGCAATCAGTTGTACTTAATCAATCAGAATCTCTCATGGTCTGTTAATATTGATTTGTCTAAATTATCGATAGTCATTTTTTTTATCATTATGAACAGTATACAAACATTTACGAACCTTCCGAGCATAAGACAAGGTTAAAGG
The DNA here is from genome assembly GCA_030522945.1 of Trichopria nigra. Classification (NCBI taxonomy): domain Eukaryota; kingdom Metazoa; phylum Arthropoda; class Insecta; order Hymenoptera; family Diapriidae; genus Trichopria; species Trichopria nigra. The sequence goes on along the minus strand of JAPYZR010000258.1, from coordinate 21,820 downwards.
AACAGCATTCTATATTGAATTGTTTACAGTCTTGGTGCACATTCAAGTCGCGATGTAATAGAGGATGGTCCTCAGAAAAAATAATCTTTTTCGTACCGCCCTTCAAATCGACTCCAAAGTAACCCCAGAATTTTGTGCAGTCTTTCCAGACAACGCCGATATTTAACATTTAATGTGGAAATTTGTTCTTTTCTTAGTTTATCAGCGATAAGTATCGACATAAGGTCCATAAAAATATAACCATTGTCAAAGTCAGCAAGACGTAAGCGGTTGTATTTTTTGCTTTCTCAATTTTCAGAGCGATAAATTTTTGATCGAGCCTTGGATCAATCTTTTTCAAACCTTTCTCTGATAATTACAGTTGATAAATTACAAAAAAAAAATTACTTTTCCCCATTTAAACTATTGTTAAAATTAGAAGTTCTGGAGGGACGAATCAAGATGAAAATCCTAGATAATACTGGGATGGAGTTTGATTTGGAGCCAATTTGGGAGGGCGGCCCGAAATATTTTTTTTCCAAAATCTCAGGCTTGAATCGCAAATAAACTTTCTTGGAACAATGATCGCGACTGAAAAAATCACTGCATTTAAGGTATCCCATGCAAAACCAGACCTACCCAATGGGAGTCCAATAAATTTTAGAAAACTTGTTTACCTTAATGAAATTTAAGAACATTATTTTGTTTTTTCGATTTAGTGATAAGAGTCATATATGATACTGTTTTATGATGTTATTGATGTATTGTTATTATGATATATAACTCTTATAAAAAATAGAAACTCTATCAATGACGATGAGGAAAAAAAAACTAATTTGACTATCGTACAACCTTTCAGGTTATATAACCACCTCATTCCTATTATAACTTTACGTGAACTAAAAATGACTTAAAAGTAATATAGATAACTGTGTTCCATAATTTGGGTGATATATTGCAGGAGATACCGGTTTGCTAAATTTCAAACAAAATAGGCCTTTGCGCAAATTTGATAAAGCGCTTAGTATATTTAAACGGTAAACGATGGACATCGACCAATCGCAACGCTCGAAAGCCACGTGACCAAGGTAGTAAAAGACGCCTCCGGGAGAGGGCGCTTATGGCTACGCGTGACTTACGAGGACGTCCATTGGTCGACTCGTATTTCAGTTTCTTCCGATCGGATCAAATTTTCGTTCGGCACTTATCGGTTTGAATTTGAATGGAGTACACTTTTGTGCAATAATAAATTCAATTATAATCAACGAGAAACTCGGAAAGTAAAAAATGCAGGTTCTACTTTCATAACAAGACGTTATATGTCCCCATCAGAACAACTTAAGAATAATGAGCACGGAGAGGAATGTCGTTGCATGGAATATCTTAAAAAAAAAAGATTTGTATGTATGTATGTGTGCGCGCGCGCGTATGGCTGAATGGCGAGTGTCATGACATGTAATATAATTATTTGACATTCAATACTCAATAAAAATTATAAACATTAAAAAAGATTATGTTTATAAAATCACGCATGTAGAATTCAAGATGCCCTTTGTTAACTTATGTGTATACGTCTGCGATAAACTGAATTGAACTCTCTATCCTTTTCCGAATTTCAATTACAGTTAGTATTTCGATTATATCTCATATATACATATACTCGTCTTTATCAATGTTAATCGAATGCGCCATCTGTTTACGTCGCTGTTAATATTCTATACTGCATATACAATGTATTATTTTCATATTTCTTAATGTGACATATACAGGGTGTCCCAAAATTCTCCAGTCATCTGCATTCGAAGATAATTACAAATTTTTTTCTCGTATGAAAAGTATGCATTCTTTCAAAATTTACTAAATGACTCGAATTCTGAAACACCCTGTATATATTCTTTTGATTTATGAGGCAATGAATCGAAGCGTATGTATATTGGAGGACATGGGATTAGATGTCGCCTAATTGAAATACATCTTTTCAAAGTAGCGCTTATATATATATGGGTTTCGCAGATCGACAACTTTTCGTTAAAATAGGTTATCTTGCGCAATCAAAAAAGTGGACAGATATCATCGTTATAGTAGAGTGTGTGCAATAAAATAAAGATGAATAAACAAAACACCTCGCAGTGCAAATAGATGTGAATAGTTTGAATTTTACCGTAACGCAAATGATGAAATATAATAATATTATGTATATATATATATACGTGAATGGATTTTATTACTATTAATGTCATTGATATAATTGAGAGATATAATAATACAAAACAGAGAATAGAGATTGCAGCTGCACATAGATCGTCATGCATAAAAAACATTAAAAATGCTTAACCGAAATATATCGAAGATAAAAGTATATCGGTAGACTGTAATATCCACGTCGGAATGAGAGATTACAGATTTTAAAGAATCGGCGCAAGCGATATAAAAATACAAGGGCTGGAAAATTAAAAAAAAAATAAACGGTAAGAAAAGACGTGTAAAAATTAGGAGATAGCGGATTGAGACGTATACAAAGATATCATATTGTATCAGGTTCAATGTGTCTGTAGTAAGAGGGATGTTTAGAAAATTTCATATGCGAATGATCTGGAAGTTGGGATTTAAAAATAGAGAATGAGAAAATGTAAAAGAACTAGAGTACGTGGTTGAGAGAAAGAGAGAGAGAGAGAGAGAGAGAGAGAGGCAAAAGTAGACTATACATAGAAACACAAGAAGGAATGAGAGGAAGAGAAAACGAGAGATAAACAGTAGAAGAAGAAAGCATTTTTGTGCGCTTTCGATTTTCAAAATGATTTCATATATATATATGTTATATATAGAATGAAATGTTTGTCTCCCCAAATTATATTAGTTTCTTAAATCCTATAATTAGGAAATTGTTGTGCGAGGCAAGCGTAAAAAATTATGTCTCCGATGGAAGCGAAACGAGGACACCAGAAATTTGAAAAACGCAAAATGTATATCAATCAGAAAGTAAAGTATAAAATTGAAAAGGTAAAATATGAAAGACTATGCAAACTATATGTATTATGAAAAAAAATACCACTGTTTTTGTCTAACAAGACTATAATAATATGAAAAGACATTGTTTTTAAGGGTTTTAACTAATATATGCTCATATAACGTTATGAAAAATAACTGGAAGACTCGAGAACGAGGAAAGGGAAAAGGAATTTTTTTTTATGTATAACTCGTATATTAAATTTATTTAGGGTTCATCAAACGAGAGAATAGGCAAGATCTGATTTATTTAATTTCGTGAATTTTTTTTTCCTTTTTTTTCGGTGAGGGCTTTTATTTTTGTTACTGTTATTATTCTATTAATTTACTCGGTATAGCTTCTAATTTTTTTGCGTTAATTCTTAATCTAAAATAGTGTTGATTTCGGAGTGAAGAGATATATCATTCACAGTTTATTTTGCTTTTTATTTCTGTACCGGTGCGCACTCCCACTTTCATTAAACTTTTAAGAACGCTCCATACGTTTATTATATTAGTCTTAAATTTTAACTGCAAGAAGTTATCTATATTTACGTTCAAGTAAATATAACGGGTGTCCCAATGTGCACACTCATCATTTTGGCCATTCATCGTTTACCTTTCATCGAAATTCATACCTTCGAGTCTTTATGAAAATTTGTTGAATTGTTATCAGTCGTTGGTTTTTGGACATCCTATATATGAATAAAGATGTACTCGTAATTTTGGTCGTGTTTTACTTCATTTTTTTATAAATAATTATTCGTACAAAATCATTGAAAAAAAAACATTTGATGGAGCTGTAAAGAAATAAGATAGTAATATAAAAATACAAGAGTAGAAATGCAATAACAGTTTGAGAAAAACGTCGATCTTTTACACTTTCACAATTTAATTGATACTCCATCATTAATTGTAATGAACCGAATAATGATTTCAAATGATCGATATCTGATGTACGAAGATTTTGTGATTAACTTGAGTGAACACTGAACATTTCTCGGTAAATGAAAAAGGAATTGATGTACCAATAATGGAGTTGAATGGAATTAAATTCATGGGTTACATCAGCCAATCATGACCTTTCTTTACAGGTTTTAATTCCATTCATTTAATTTCAATCATTGGAATTTTCATTCCGTTTTGTTTACTTCGATAGTGCACTTTTATGATTGATTCGGACTTATAATTTCACCTATAATTTCAATAATTACAAAATCTCTATAATTTTGTAGCTGTATATAGAAACTTCCATTTTGAAATTAAGTATTTCTTTTAAAAATTCTTCGTAATCAATAGTCAGATTATTTAATGTGGAATTTTTACGTGTTCATCTTGCATTGAGTTTTACATGGGTTAATTGTCAATTAAAATCACCGACGTACGACTAGTTCGAAAGCGACCATAATTAGATTTTTAGATTTACACGAGGGAGAGATAGGAAATGTAGTTACACCCTTGATCGTATTGCAAAATGCAAAGTGGTCAATTATAGTACAACTGACGTTTCACATCATCTTTGATGTTTCGAGTTAATCAGTTTCTATACGTGTTCAATTTCAATTGTCGATGCAGGAGAGAAAAAATTGTCATACTCTAGAGTCTGGTCGGATTCCTATCATATAAGCGCGAGTTAATCCGCGAATGACAATTATACATTTAAAATCATATTTCCTTATCTGATAAATCATCGATTACATAAGTTGCATGTTTCGAGACTATCCTGCAAATGGGGATTTAAAATGTTGGAAAATCAAAAGGAAAGAGAAAGCAGAATTTTGATTGGTAAAAATGAAGAACAGTCTACTGTTAGAATAACAAATTGTTACTCTGAGCTAAACACGAAGAGTAGTTCAATCGAAAACTGAGACACATCGATGTTTTACTTTGATATAAGTGAATATTCACGATAATAAGAAATCAAATCTGCGATGAAAAAGGAACTTCCACGACTCGAAAGAAGTAGACTAGACTAACCGTAAATAGTGATGTATTTAAAGGCATAAAGTGTATCGACTATACCTTGCTATTAGCAAAAAGCAAGCCAACGCCTTCCATGCAAACTTGGAGAAGTCCACCTTCCCCGGTTCGTAAGTCTTGGACTGGAAATTCGCCGCCAAGTTCAACTTCGACGTTCGTACCTCTACCTCTTGCTGCTGCCTTTTCCATGGCATCTTTTATGCAATAGTAGAGATTTTTGCACTGTAACAAACGGGTTGGTTACCTTGATGAAGCTTCTTGGCTTCAAATGTTTTATGTCAGATGGCAGAAGGCATTATTGCATTATCATCAAGTGTACAAAATGTAACGCGATCCAGATATTGTTCTATTGTGACATACCTTTTTACTGTAATATTTACGGAGTAGAGTCTGACCCCCGTTACGCCTCCATAAACAAATGACTTTGGTTTTAGGACTATACGTCATATTTACAAGACGCTCGTACCACCAACGCTCGACAATCACACCGTTGACAGATCGAAGTACAAGACCGTCGTGGCGAACTTCAAGGAAGCGCAGATCACCCTCGGAATCGTCACCAGCATGGACTGTGAACGATTGGCGATGCATTTGTCGAGATGTGAGAGGTTTCAGATCTATGTCATTTCCATGCTGAAACAATTAAATGAACGCGTAAACCGAATGCTTCAGCTGTGGATATTGAGATGACAGGGAAAATAATATTATCAGGGTTTCGGAAATGCTTAGCTAAAAAGTTGATTGATTTCAACACAACCAAGTTATTTTTCAAGTCGTTAACTTTTTACTTAACGTATTTGCTAAGTTATCTTATTCGTTCATTAACTTGGTCAATCGAACAAATTAACATAACCAGCCCTGAATATAATTACTTTTACACTGTACTTACAAGATCTCCGATTTGATCAAGAAGCTGATTCAGCTCTTGACTATAAATAAGACCGATGTGACTCTTTCCCAGCAACCTTCGAACTTTTGAACTGAGCTCATTCTTATCGACGTTCAGCATTACGAGGATGGCGGTCAAGTTATGCAATAACGTGCAAAGAAGTCGGTCTTCATCGTGTTCCAACCTCCTTCTCTCACTTTCGCTTAAACTCTTATACCTGAGAAAGTTCAAACAGTCTTGCATTTCTGGTACGTTCAATAATGTCACAGTGATTTACAATGAATTAACAATTAGAATAAAACGTTAATACTAATAATTTCAAACGTTATACAGAAATAAGCCTGTGAACTTCCGCACCTTTCCATCATCTCCCCAGGTCCTTGGTCCATGCCAATCATATCGCGCTCTTGAGAAACGGCGTCCAGAAACGCGTCTTCCCAAAACTGCATCTGATCCCACAAACTAGACCTTTCCTTGCCCAACAGTCCTTGGAAAAGATACGTTCTAGCAGTTTCCGGGCTAGGGGTGGTTGTTCCCGGGCCAAACGCGCCTCCATGTCGAAAGTTACTGAGGGACGACTTGGACCAAACGCTGGAGGTTCGTTGTTTAACCTGGCGTGAAAACTGTAAACAAAACATGTTTTTTCAGCATCAGGATGTCAATAACAGTTATGGATTAAAAATGGATAGAGGTGCGTACACTTCGTTGCTCTACCTCGCTGTCAGAGACTGTGCTGCGAAAAGAAGCTTGATGAGATTGGCGGAAGGCAGGGTTCGTTGTAATGCTGCCACCGTCGGTAGACAATGCTTCGCTACTATCACCACCATCGCCCCTACCCTAAAAATTAATTTCAACGTTCCTTTTAATTAAAACAATTTGTGTTGTTTTCATCTTCGTGGTTTCTCTCTGTAATGAAATCCCCTTTTTGAATAAATGTAGCCATTTGTCAAAATTTTATACCTCCGAGTCGAAAGACGTAAGTTTGCTGAGGAATTTCCCTTTCTTATTGAACATATCCAAAAGTATGTCGGTCGTCGATTGATTGTAGTCGCCACTTTGGGACTGCGGTCTTTCCAAACGTACTTCCGGTGGTTCTATATATAAATGTTAAAATAAAAGTTGGCTATTTACCGTAGACGCATTTAAGGAAATATACATAAATGCAGAAAAGTTACCTACCATGACCATGGTACTTTTGGGACCCAGAATCAGCATGACCTAACTGACTGGAAGCTACGGGCGATGATAAATTTTCCCGACTTCCGAAGGGACTGGACGCCTAGGATTGGTGTATTTATTAGGAAGAGTTTTCAAACTGCCTACTCGGCGAATACAGCCAACAAATAAATACCTGCGACATAAGGGAACTATCGAAACCACTCTCCGACAAATCCTTGCTCCAATAATGAGTGTGAGCTATTTCCATCATTTGATAAACAGACGCCATGCCACCCAGGCCAATGTTTCCGTACGTATAGGCTAATCCGTGCGCTACAGCCTGGAGGCACTTTAGTATTCCTTTGTAAACGGGTTTTGATATACACTGAAAAAGAATATTATACATATACGTTACTCTTGCAGATAAAACTAATACTAACTCATGTGATAATAATTTGCGTTTTTGTTATTCATCGCGTTTGTTGAATTTTTGAGAATCAGTACCATTCTTACGTTTTTTTTTCTTTTTTCTTTTTATTGAAACAGAACAAGGAGATAGTCGAACACGTAAGAAAGATAGAATAGGTTTTACTACAGGTTGATGACAATATGTTGTCACTGACAACAAATATTGCCTCCATGAAAGGTTGGCATTTTGAAATGATAATATTCATAGAAAATATCGTCCATATACGTGTGCGCATTGGAGATGAGCTACAAAGAGTTTCTCCACTTTTGAGAATGTCAACAGCGAACAGAGACACCTGGTGTCAAATTTTTTTTTTTACACGATTTTTTTTTTAAACACGCAGTTTCATGAGCTGGAAGCAATAATTGCTGGCACAATTGTTGCAAAAACAAAATGGCGGCAACAGAATGAAAAATCCTGATATTTCTGCCTTTCTTATAGTTATTTCACGAACTAGTCCGATTAACATGAATTCTTATTTCAGTGGATAAGTATAATGCGGCCGAAGCAATGGTTGTCATTACGGTGGTTTCGAAAACAAAATGGCGGCGTACGGAACTAAAACTCAAATCATATGAGCATTTGAAGTGTTATCTCACGATATAAAAGGCGCATTTGATTACTTTGAATTTGAGCAGAAAGGGTTACTCGGGGGTTTTCGGGGTCGCTGAATTCAAATTCAGTATAAAAAAATGCAAAATTTCGAAATGGGGGGCGGGGGGAGGAGGGAATATTTATTATTTTGTAAAATTGACTTTGAATATTTGATCGGATCGGGTTACTCGGGGGTTTTCAGGGTCGTTCAATTTAATTTAGTATGAAAAATGCAAAATCTCGATTCTGTAAAGTCGTCAAACAGAACGAGCAGTTTCGAAAATTTAAAGTTTAAAACAGGATGGTGAAAAGGGGAAAACGTTTAAATAACTGCGTAAAATTGACATTCAATTGAAATAGGACTCCGGGCTGTTGACTTTGATTGTATAGTATCAAAATTAGGTGATTTTATAATCCCTACTAAAGAGTTACAAAACTTTATATAATTTTCTTTTCTTCAATAAAGAAAGTAATTAAGCCGTTCTTCGAAGTCCGCCATTTTGAATTTAAAAAATTTGATGATAGATTTGGATTCAGCGTCCCCAAATATCCATGTACCGACATTTTTCAAAAATTTTACCGCCATTTTTAATTTCGAAATTCTAATTAATTCTAATGGGTCAACATTTTTAATTATCCGTAATTAAATGGGGTGAACTTACCACATCGTCGATATGGTCATCCGGGCTGATTTTTCTATGTAAACCTTTATTCAACTTCGTCACGATAAAGTCCCGATAACTTTCATCTTCCATGAGTTTCTTTAATCTATTGAGCTTCAACCACCCGACACCTTCTCCGGTTAAAACTTGATTTACCACCTGTAATTGAAATTAAGAAGTTTTTTTGTTGGAATTAGTGTCTATTATTACAATACTATAATTAATAGTAATTAATTAAACGTTAAGTATTTCGAAATGGACATATAATTTGTCCGATTTTAGAATAAATAGGTGACGTTAGTTGAAGTCAAAATCATATATGAACTTACCTCTATTAAATAATTTTGATTATCAGTATTCGTACTAGTCCTCTCTGCATTTTGTTGCTTCCGCAACTCTTCCTGATTGTTCTTTGACGAACTGTGTTTAATTAAAGAACTTCTCTCCACTAGACTCGGTTTTCCTAAAGATAAAAAATATAAAATGTCGTGAGAAACGATGTACAAGTTCAATTAGAAATGTAACGATTAAAAAGCATGAATCGTATTTAAGACGTACCTTTCGGGAATGACCCCAACTTTTGTTTTTGCGCTTGTGAAAGATTGGGGTTTTTAGAATTACTTTTACCTACGAATGAAGAAATACATTATTCGCATTAAAAGCTGTGTTCATTTTTCTACCAAAAGCATTAATATAAATTAACGAAATTCGAAAATTAAGAAAAAAGCATCATTACCGAATAGGTCACTAAACATGCTGCTGGTTTGTGCCGCGATGCCATTAAGATCACTTCCAATATTGCTGAAGAAATCACGTCCAATGTCTCTTTTTCCGCTTCTGGAGTCAGGGGTGGCCAACTGCGTATTTGGCTCCCTCATTTGTCCAACATTCTCCTGCTGCACTATAGATTGTTGAGAATCCGAGGGTCCCTGCACATTTAACGTTATAATGATAATAAAAAATTGAAAATTTATTTCGAGTAACGAGTAGATACATAACGATAAGGGCATTTTTGTCGTTACCTTCAACAGTCCTTTTTTCGTAGCAACTTCTTTGGCGCTTTTCGTAAAATCCCCGAACGTACTTTTGCCTACGTAAGTCAAATCATCCAAAGTATTCTTACTGACCCCAGCCGCTGTCTTACTAGCTTCAATCGCAGACTTGGATGCTTCTTGCACCGATTTGGACGCTTCACCCATTGCTTTTTTAGTTTGTTGCGTCAACTGCAAAGATTTACGAATTCACGAACACTATGGGATATGAGGGATTTCGAAAAAAAAAGATATATTATCTTTACAGAAATTTGTTTAACCTGTTCAAGTGGTGCAAAGAGACTGTCTTCACCGGCCTCAGAGATCTTTTCCTTGGCCTGATGTTTCAACTAATGGGTAATAAACCACATTGAATAACTTTCTTTGAAATAGACTCGAATTACTAGTGCACTACTACATTTGCTAACTGTGCATGTGACTTATAAGCGCAACAAATGCAATATACCGCGTAATTGTATTTGCTGTCATTTATTCGTTCTAAATTTACTGGAAATGTTAAGTCGCTTCTGCAGGTGGCTTGACTGTAAACGAAAACTGCGAATTCTGTATGGAGATTTTGACAATCGTACTTCGTGATGGGGTTGCTGAACTTGTCTTGTAATAAATATCAAATCAAACCAATTGACCATCGGCGTTTCACCTGATCACAAAAAGTGGATAGCGCTAAACGCCCAAGAATTAAACTTTCAAAATCTCCATAGAAACTGATTTAGTTTTCCATTTAGTTACGCCGCACACAGCGAAGTCATCTAACATTTCCAATTAGGGAACTAATGAAGGAAGTACTAAGTATTAAGAGTTCAGTTTATTTACTTTTAACTGGAAGACAATTTTTTACGCTTGAACATTTTTATATTGGTTTTAAGGTAACTAGTGTGATAATTCTAACGCCACTACGGTCCTACAAGGTCGTTAAAATTGTTGGAGGTCAAGCTTCGTACGAACCTTATCCATGTGTGCCAAAATACCATCCTGACTGCTCTGTCTGGTAGTTTCCCGAACTAAATCTTTGGCTTGTGTTGCTATGTGTTCAAACAACGAGCCTTGCGACCCTTGTCTCAAGACGCCGTTTCCGGTACTTCCACCGCTTCCTCCGCTGTTCTGCCTGGCTATGGGGCTACCCGTCGAAGACGTCGCAGATTGCTGCTGCAAAAGGAGGTTCGCGGTACCTTGACGTGGAAAAGTGTGAGAACCACTCTCTCCTCCAGGAGTGCTCATCTGCCGTGATATCAGTGGTGCTGCCGTCGAACTGAAGCTGGAAGCACGCGCCAAAACATTTCCGACGCTCGGCTGACGCTGAGGACCCGGACTCATGGGTGGAGCCTGAAACGCACAATATCTGACGTCAAATATAGAAATGATATTTAAGAAAAATATACGAATGTTTATTACGAATCGCAAACATAATAGAAAGGGTGAAGAGAACAGAGAACGGGAGACATCGAGACGATAATTACAGATTACATTTGTACAACGGGTTTGAATTATAAAAGAATCAGTATACGATATGCGACCTAATGAAGATGACAGTTTAAGAGATAAAAGATTCAATTGTCTTCAATTGCTGTTTTATGTTACACATTAACTTTGACATTATCAAACAACATACGTTCAAATTAATCGGATAACCAAATACCGTTGCGATACCTGATCAGAAAAACCCACCTTCCTCTTGAGGTGTGCGTTTCTTATATCTATTTTCGCGCTTGCCAGTCCAATTGAATCCGAAGCCAGTCTGAACAGTCTTCCTGATTGTCCCTTTTTACCCGTCCAATCGGAGTAACGTTCGAACAATTCCAAAAATAAAACCTTTTCACTCTAATTGGACGTTCTGTATCCTAATTGTAGCGTAAGTCAGAATCTATGTAGGATTGAAAATACTAAGTGTTCAGGGGATTTGTTTCAAGAGATCAAACGGGATTTTAGTAAATCTAAGACGTCAGATAGGCGTGGATTCATATTGAACAGGTTTTCTCCTTTCCAAAAGTCCAGCTGTTAAAAATAGCATAATGACTGTTGGCATATTCACCTATATGGATTTGCCTATATTATCAGGGTATCTAGGTATCTGGATATCTGGGTGGAGGTTCATTAAATTTCGACTGCGGTAAATTTCGAAAGATACACATCGTTAGGAACGCAAGGAAAACATCGACGAATGAAGGTAAATAAACAGGCAGGCAGTCAGGCAGTCAGGCAAACAGGCAGTTGCCAGCGGACTGACTCACTGGAATGATAGGTTTACTAAGATGAATGCTCCGTTGAGTAGTGGTGGAATGATCTGCACTGTTGATGGGAGGACTCGCTAATGCTCCCGTTCCAATTCCAAGTTTGCCTATAGTATATTGTGCGCTGAGTATTGTGCGAGGTGTCGTTGTTGTTGATGCTGAATCTGATTCAAAACTACCGCCTTCCGTCTTATCCTAGACATTGGTGAGCATCAGAAGCGTTAACAACAAATATAATATGGATGTGAAATAAAGATTTGACTCTACGAATGATGTAATCATATGGGATTAGATGTTTACAGTCACATGCATGAATGGCTTCAAGTTATTTAATGTGCATGACATCTACTAAGATGCAGTCACTCGGGTCAAGTTCTCATGGAAAAAAATGAGGGTGCCAATCTTTAATCGACCGACATTCTAAAGTAATATTTTGTTTCTTTTCAGTTTCAATAGTTGTTTCTTTTCAGAGCGAATTATGCATAAATTGTTCTTATATTATCCTCGTGAATGACAGTCCACTATACTAACAATAAAACGGAGGAGGAATTGAAGGATAGGTGTGAAGGTCGAATCATTTAACTGTGGAACCTAGCCTAGAAGTAAGTGATTTTAAATCTCGAATGGTAGATCTTCAGAAACGTCTTTTGAATAGATTTCAACGCAACAGAGTGTTATTTAAGTATCTGGGTGACCTTTCCATAAAAGCATACTTATACAAGTCTATAATAATCTTCAACACAAGCAAAATAAAGTGTAAAAATGGCCGATAACTTCAAGACACAGGACGTAGAGATAGGAATCTATTATCCTGCTTCAAATCTTTCCGTAAGATTGTGTGCTAAATTGGATTCATTACAAATTAACTGATTTTTTGTTATTATACGTAGGAACGGGGATCCTGTATTGTTAAATGATCCAGTGTTTAGGTTGAATCAGGGATTTAAATGCGAATCGGAAACCTAATGAAGGAAGGTGACTCATCTTTAACAGTACATTTAGTTCACGTTTCGTGGGTAAATTTCCTAGGTGTTCTTCCTAAGTGCGTTTCTTAGGTTAGGTGGATTTACAAAGGATACAAACTCTTCCCAATACCAGAAACAGAATCGCAATTTCCAAAAGATTCTGGGGATGCAACACTTACGTAACAACTACGTAACGTTTACGCAATAGGTGACAACTATGTAAATGTTGTGAAGCTCTTATCATCAATGTTTGCAGGGTATTAAATAAAATATAAAGGCTTACATGGAAATCAGTATAGATCCGTACAGTAAAGTTGTAGATATATAAAGAAGCTCTGTTGTTACATCCTTGGACAATGCTTCGATACGTTTGAGAAAGTTCCTTAGCACAACGGCTATACTCAATATTGCAAAGTGTTCAATAATTCGTCTGAACAAATGGTGGCCAGATGAAAAGTCTATCAATTAATATGTATTGAAACATTTTTTTCAATCATATATATGATCTTGGAAACTATTGCGATGAACTGCAAATGATACCAAGTGTTCAAAAAGCCACGAATAGAGTTTGAGTCATTACAAAAAAAGAAAACAAGTTCATAGTCTTCACGCATGTTACGAATATGCCATTGCCATGGACACTGATAGCGCTGATAAGCGTTATCTACCGTAATTATTGGTTATAGCGCCGACAATAACAATGCTGATGGACGTTGTGTTTCCTGCCGCGTACCTCGTAACTTGCAATGACTATCTCTAGTCACGAGTTTTCTGCATTTTATGAAAAAAATCCCTCCAGAGCTCGGATCACCATTGGTTTATGATCGTACATTTTCATGAGTCTTTGTACCTATATTCCTATTTTTAGTAAATTCTTTCCAGCTTTTTCAGAAGGCTGTCAATACGAAAGGAAGGGGGAACTTTGCAAAATTCAGAACGAAGACTCTTTAGATGACAACATACCTGGTGTCAGCATGTCCAAAAGTCAGAGACATTATAAAAGTTTGGAATACTATAGGTTAGAGAGAAGGGCCAAATATGATTCCTGCACAATCTCTGGGTAAAAAATTTGTTCGATCCAAGATCCAGAAGCAATTAAGGAAGCTGTGATCTGATAACTAATGATGGTTCCTCAAAAATTATGTTAGAACAATGAATTTTTCAGAAAGATAAATCTCTATACAAACAAAAAAACTATGAGCAAACAGTTCAGGATTTTGTAGGACATTGGAATAGATTCCCATACATTCCTATTCGTGTTGATGTTCAATATGAAACATTCAAAGAAGCTACATTATCCACATTTGGACTTCTATTCCTTTCTATAGAGACTGAAGTATTAAAATTGAAGTTTAACTCTTTCTGACAAGGAATATACTCTTTTTTTGTACTGAAAATCATTAGTACGTAGAAATATTTAATCAGTGTGCATGAGAAATTGTATAAAATATTCTATTATATAAGGACCCATAGAAAAACAGATATAATATTAGTAAATATACATACAAGTTTTTCATATTATACAAACAGAATAACGCGTACGGTTCATACAAGAATAATATAAAGAAATATAATGTTAACATCATACGTACATTTTCATCTTTAGTGGCGGTTGATCTGTCGGTAAATTTCAGATTCATCTCAAGCTCGGAATCTCTGTTGAAACTGGGACTGCTTAGATCACTATGACTAGACGAGCTACTAGCTGGACTTTCAGGTCGCCCGTGAGAATCTTCTTCGACGCCTGGATATTGCAGCGAACTCGGTGGATTGTACACATTCTTAACGTCTATCGACAGTGACATTTGTGGAGGATATGTTACTGGAAAAAATTACCGTCGTTTATTAAAAACCTGACACGACGTAAAACTCCAAGTCGCTGCGTTATTTGCAAATGCCAATCACGATTTTTAATTCTTCACTTACGTGAGAATTGGATGACTTACTTGGCGAGAGATCCGAAGAAGCCATCTCCGAAACGAAATCACTTAAGGAAGAATACGAAGAACTTGTACTTTCAGCACCTTCGGTGTCAGAGCCGCTCTCGTCCGTTGGTTGACTTTCCAATTCTTTCATTGCTTTTAGCGCATTCGCTAGGGAACTGTTGGAATCCCAAACTGGGAAATAATTAGGCTCTAGATTGGAAGCATACCAACGAGGTTTGTCGCCTATTTGAGCAGGGTCGAAAACTCCGGTTTGTACCCTTAAGAAAGCTACGTTGGATGGGGTAAGTGACCATTCCGCTAAAAATTCGACGGCTTGGGTCCTGGCGAACCTGTTGAGAAAATTGCTGGCTCTGGGCCTCGATCGAAGGAATGAGTTTATTTGGAAGGCTACCACTGGTCTTGGATAAAGGCGGAGTGTTCTCGTGTGTTCGGTGAAGTTCGCCAAAAGGTTTTGCGAGTTAAAAAAGCGAACCATTGCCACTCGCGTTGCTATATCGACGGAATCGACGTCGTTGCCGTAGATGAAGGGATTGAAAGCTGCTGACGAGGGCTGCGGGGAGCCTTTTTGTGACGGGGGTGCTGAACTTTGAGACATTGCCAATGAAGAACGTCGTGGACTCGATGTACCAGGCGAATTTAAGGGGCTGCTTTGTCCGTGCGAACTGTGATCCACACTTGGACGATGCTTCGCCGAAGATACACTGTTATAACATAATGCAAATTACGTGTTATGTTTTATTCACTTTACAGCGTTTTTACTTTTTAATTTCAAGATATCACGTTAAAAGGTCCAAAAGACAATTCCTTGGGCAATTATGGATTGGAATTCTAGATGGCGAGATTCAATTCTCAAATTTAATTATTGTCATGTATTGACATTTCAAGAGACTTTCCAACATCTACAAGAGGACCCATTTTGTAGGTCCTCCATGGAGACATCAATGGACATGTCCATTCACGGACTTTTGAAATAAATTTTCAGGTCACATTTGATGATCACCTAGATTTCCAACCAAATTTGATTTAAAATTAAGATTTGAAACCATGCAACATCGATGTAAACATTGTGCGAGTACCTTAATGTTGAACTGAACGATGCTGCACTTTCTCTCCTATTTGTAGACTGAAGCATCTGTGGTGAATAAATCTGCGGTCCGGATTGCTGAGGTTGTGGGGCCGACATACTTCCCATGACCTTGGGAAATAATTCAAATTAATGCCTACTTTGTCTGTCCATAATATTGATTATTTGGTTTCTTTTAAAAATGCCTAAATAAATTATATATTATTGGAGAGTGCGATTTTGTTAATTATTAACGTGTAGTATTATTTTACGTAATTGTGCGGATATTTAATTCAAACAGTAAAAATGAAAAAATTTTTAAATTTATTATAACACAACACAATAATTATTTGCAGACTAACTTATGTGATAGAATAAACGAATTTTCATTAACTGTAGGCAAGCAAGAGTAAGAGATAAGTGCGAAAGCATAGTAAAAGACTTATGATATTTACGGCAGCGCCAGCTTGGTCCATTAGTTGCATTGCCTGGAGAAACACGCAAGTAATGAGAAAGAAGAAGAAAGGATTAACGATAGTTTCATTACGACGTAAATCCACACGTATGCACGCGGGTGTGCACCGCACAATAATGCGTCTTCGCACACAGATCGACATAACGCACACTTTGACATATAAGAAGTAGATAGAGCACAAATTCAGACATTCTTCACACTGCCTTTATCGGATGGACATTCTAACAATTTGAATACCTGTTTCAGGTGATTTTTCAGAATGGATCCTTCGGGCTCGGGTAGCGGTGGTAGACTGTCCCGTAATCCTGGCGGTGCCGTTATTTTATTACTATCCAAATCGACTAGCCAAATGTCATCTGGTATCTTGAAGTTCTTTTTGTACATTAGAAATGAGGCAGGGATACCAATGACGAAAGGCGTTGGCGCTAACAACAATTGCTCCGCACAATTCATGCACGTTGGTAGGAGGGGTATGGCCGGAAACATGTACTCCAAAGGATAGATCATCGTTACGAAGGCCATTACCGACATAGACAGGGCATTGTAGTCGCGCGATTGTAAGAGTATCTGAAATGAATACAATTCAATTAAATATTAATTTGCAAAGTCGATCGATATGTGAGCGAAGAGAAACTTTCAATGCATTACCTTATGTTCGAGAAGAATGAGAGTCATCACTTTCAGGCAAATGTCCACTCCTAATAACTCGAGGGGCAGGTGAAGAGGAAAATCGACCAGGGAGAATCGCGTATGGTCAGGGAGGGCGAAACAAAGGGGAGGTTGTATAGTTGGGGAGAGAATTTCAACTTCAACTCTTGTTTTTGCCGGAACCGGCACTGGAGCACTGAGTAATCGCAGAATCCATGTTTCGATCTCCTTCACGTCGTGCAAGACTATCGACGAAGCTCCCTCCATCGCCTGTCCAGTTAAAACTGTCCACACGGTTTCCCTGCAAATGACGATCACATTATTGCTTCGTCAATTAATTATTTATAAGACGCTCTAATGTCTTCAACGATTGGGTAACTAATGCTACCTGTGCGGCTGCCTCGATGTTCCGTACTTATGTGCCGGCATAATGCTGTCGTTGCAGGCGTCGATGAGCTTCTTCAGCACGAAGAGACATTCTCGAAATATCGATAGGAACGGATGGTGCGAGATTATACATAGGGAAGTTAATGTGTGATTTCTAACTCTCTGCTGAAAAAGGGAACATTTTGTTTTTATTATTAGCACTTGGAGAAATGTAAAAATGGTGCCAAACATCTTACCCCTCGTCGACGCGAAGCTCTGGGTGATGGTGAATGGCTGCCACCACTTTCGCTATCTGCACTAGGTGCAGTAACGCCAAGTCGTGGGGGATGATGGGGATATGGAGTGTCGGAGTTTCTTCTGCTTGGATAGTCTTTCTCTGAATCGCTCGGCCCTACTACACTGCTTCTGTAGTCGCTATCGGACAAAAAGATAATTTCCTAATAAATAAATATAACTGATATTTCTAATGAGCTCAACAATAATATTTTGAACTTTCTAGCCAGTTGGATACCTTTCAACTAAGTTGATGGTAAAGGGCTAACCGGACGTTCATGCAGTACAAACTTTAAAGGTAATAAACGTAAGGGCTATTTTCATCAACACTAAGTAGGTAAGTTCACCTTGAAAATGCAGAGTCCGAGCTCTTCTCCATGCTCTTCCGCCAACTCTCCCGACGAATATTGCTGTTGTGCTTATCTCGCCGCGTCGCAATAATCCCGCCATTTCCGCTTCCACCAACTCGTTCAACCGAACGATAAAAATTAACGCAGATTCCATATCTAGTTTTTCCTAAAAACAAATAATTGCATCGACTCGGTTATTTATTTTTTTCCGGAGGTTACAATTCAGTGTAATATTTTTCACTCATTTCAAGTCTTTATTTATTTGAAGTACATGCATGATAGACGCATTTAACTAATCGCTTGAAATTAGTGAACCCAAAGTTGATAACATACCGGAATCTTTATCTGTTAGAGTAAATGTGAAGGAAGTGGTGTCTCGTAGTGCGGTGCGCTTGGGACCAACGCTGTTGCAACCCTCTGGCTGGCAAAAGTACACCATATCCGGTGGCAGAGGGAAGTCTTTGTGATCCTCTACCGGATACCTTCGCAGCAACTCTGGGACCTGAGGATGAAATCAGAGGCATGCAAATCAACATTAATTTCGAATCAAATCACTGTGAACGATGACTTGCAGTCATTATCAAAAGATGAGCCATTATTTGTTTATTGTTTAGTGCTAAAATTTCAGATAGGACTGTAGTTTTGGATCTATAGTTTTGACAGACACCTAGGACAAGAATAAAAAATACAAACCTGAACAGGCTGGCGGAGTGCGAACGGCGATCTGACTCCCACGATAGCAAGGTAGTCCACCAAACGTGGACAAAGAAAGGTTTTTTGAACGTCCATGTTGAAGAGCTTGAAGAAGCTGCGGTCGTTGAATATAGATGCATTCACGGGGTGCTATTAAGGAGCCAAGTGTCGCTAAGCCTTCTTTATCCCCGACCATGTCTTCAACATCCTTCAATTGATACCTACAAATTTGTCGTTTACAATCGATAAAAGTCGATAGTCGTGAATTACTTAAAAATACGGAAAAACAGTATTCGAATAATCAAAATAATTAATAGAATGAGAGGTCCAAATAAATAATATCTATTAAAGGAAAATAAGTCGACCGTGTGATCGATACCAGAGTTTAAGATTTTTATATATATATATATATATATATATATATTTATCCTTGAGTTCGTTTCAATTCTGGCTAAAAGGTGGCCCACTTTCCAATTGCATGTCGATAATAATTTATTCATTTGCGATAATTTCATAATTTTCTCTTGTAAAAATGGCAGGTGACACATTTACAATGTGATCCAGTCATGGAATTATCGATGATTGAGGTAATATAAAATTCGATCTTCATGGAAACAACAGATGTTGGATATATATATCTTTTGGATTTCGTGAAGGAGCACTTTCATGTAAACTAATCACCATGATGAATAATTTATTTATGCTTTTCCTTATCACTACGTTTTCATTATCACCGTAAAAGTTTTCGTGACGTTGGATTCTTTTGCATTTCTGACGTTAATTTTTAATATCGATTATAAAAAAAAGAGATTTTAAAGTGTTTAATTTTGTCCAGTTACTATTCGATTCTACTCTTCTAGGATGATTTTCAATATTTGTTAATTTTTCAATCATGTTCAATGATTTCAAAAATTATTTTCTTTTTCTATCCTGACGATTGCTTGAATTCAAGACGATGGATCGTTATATGTGAAAGGACTTTTTAGATTGTGAAATTGACAAATTGTGCTTTTTACGCACATTTCGACTTAATTAATTTTCTCTTTTTCTTATTTAAAAATAATATTTACAATTGATATTTCCTGTAGGATTATCAATAATCAGAATTTAATTCAATTTATTTGATAAATGAGCTGAAATAGAGTTCGTATTTATTTTGTTGTTGACACAACAATACACGACTAACGTTTCGATCTAAAATGGAGGTCATCCTAAGGGACATTTATATTTACAAAAATTATTTCAATTATAACATAATTATCTATAACTATATAATCATTAATATATATATCAATCATATAGATTTCGATCGACTTCATTAATTTATCCACCTGATCCATTTTTTGTTTTAAATACTGTTTTGTATTTTTATATCTTTCAACGGCAAATTAAAGTTTCTTTTTTTTTTAATATCTACTAACCGTTAAATCAAGACATTCTATATACATATTTATATATATTAATGTTTTTAGAGTATAGAACGACTATGAATGACTATGAAGTTTGTACAATTAAGTTTCTTGTTGTCCTCTTTATTACATTCTTGTGTTACGTTTAGGATCTTAACTCTGTTTTTTATTATTTCATTTGTAAAACCTGATGCGTTATAAACACTTTTAATTAAGAAATGTTTAACATATATTAAATTCTCTTGGTGGAATTGCCCGTTAGCCAATAGAATTCCTCCGTCACCCAACGTGCTTATTATGGCTTTTCTCATGGATGTTGGGTGGCTTGAATTTTAATTATCTGAGCAAGTTGATTCTTTATACCGTTCTTTAATTAAAGCATCATTATTTTGTATTTTGTATTGTGTTTTATATTTTGTACGTCAAATTAAATAATTTTTGTAAATTTTTGTAAATTATTGTAATTGCAATTGTTAACAAACACTTAATAATCATTAACAAGTGAATCCCATAAATAGAGTTATCGATCTTTATTTACATCCATTAATTTCAACAGCTTTTCTTATATCACTTAAAAAATCGAAATATTATAAGAAGATTTTATGAATATCGGACAATTCTTTGTCGGTCAGTTTCGTTCTATTTTCAGCAATTTCCCGCTTTATTTCTGGCCATATCCACTTGTTCATTCAGTGATACATGAATAACAAACGTCACGTTCATATATGACAGTCACGTGCTGGACGTTGATGACGAATTGAACAACAAATAGCGAAGAGGCATTAAGCTGACGTTAATTCGTTAGTTAATATTTTTTTCTTTCTTCAATAACACTTATTAATGTATAGTTCATTAAATAGAAAAATTTAGTTTTTTGTATTTTTGTTTAATTAACCTTTACAAGTTTCATTACTACTTCTGATGGGTTTAAAAGCCATTTATAGACCTTTCTACTCGTATAACTGTTTCGCAATTTAAATTTTCCGCCTCCCTCATTCTTTTGTAATATTATTCCAGACACTTGGGAATCCCCGCCTCTTCCCTTTTCAAAGTATTGCGTCATTTATAAACGACCCTACATTATTACTAAATACAATTACATTTGTACAATATTTTTTTTACAAGTGTAGAAATTTACATACCTTGCGTGTGGTACTTTTCAGATTTTAATATTTAATATGGCACTTTATATTATATTCAAACGAGAAAATGATTTATCTTCAGATCCTTCAGATTTATCGAGACCCGTGAAACTAGACTACAGTTTGTTATTTACAGCCAATAGTATAATCCGACGCCAGTGACGGTATATAACTAATCCACCAATAATTAGAGCAACATTCAGCACTATTTCACTATACTTATAAGTTAGTTTTGAAAAATTCTCCAACATTTTTTCGCAGATCAATGGGTATATGCACTGTATGCGTGCTTCTAACTGCCACAAACAAAGCAATTCGACGAAGAGCGTAAAATAATGGAGTTTTCCACTCACCGGGTCAGTGTACACTGGCCTGTTTTTTTTTTTTTTTTTTTTTTTTTTTTTTTTTTTTTTTTTTTTTTTTTTTTTTTTTTTTTTTTTTTTTTTTTTATCTTTTTTTTTTTTTTCTTTTTT
>JAPYZR010000257.1:38581-66887 GCA_030522945.1 Trichopria nigra | reverse complement strand
GTTAAAATATGTAATTACGAGTGCATATTTCATTAATGCAATAACATAAAAAATGAAATAATTCGACTTATTACGTTATTCGCCGCAGCCCCTCAATTGGTTTTCAAGTTTTCACATACATTGGGAACATGAAAACATCCAAGTTCTTACACAAATATAATATATGTATAATAAGCACATGGCTTATTTTATCGTTATAGGCTATCCAATCCGTTTATTATTGGCACATCCTCTTTCGTTTCATCTCATCCATTACATCTCTCCTATTTCATCGTGTGCCATCTTCTTCGTCTGACACTTGTTTGTCTGGACCATTTTATCGTTTGGGATACTTCAACGTCTGGATCCTTGACGTTATTAATCATTTTTCAAACGTCAGTTTTCAGACATTTTGGGAAGACGAGACGATGAGAGTAATGTATTTGATAAAATCATATGGACAATACGGTGACATTCCACATCAGAACTTGTACGAATACATCTATACAGTAATTATTTGATTTAAATGCAATTAAAGCAATCGGTCTACCGTCATCGAACCAACACGATACAAAAGACAGAGTTATGCATGTAATGAAAATCACGACTATATTAATACCATCTGTAATCAATTTTAGGATTCAATTTCATGAAAGGCAATATAGCTCTCGGGGAATTTTCTATTGTTTGCCATTGACATTAGAAATTTATAAATTAATTTCAATGTATATGCATAAATCTGACAAAAAGAAATAAGCCGACCTTATATAATGTCTCGCTAATTAGTCGAATTAGAATAATGCACGTTGGACGGAATGTGTTATTTTTGAACGAGCCAAGGTCGCGTTGCACATCCTCTATTCCGGATGGAAATATCGCGAGTAAACAAAACGTTCGGTATACCAGACCGTTTTTCCATGCGGGATTCTTATTTAAACGGGATTTTGACTACGCCACCGATGGCTGAGTCATGATGCTCTTTTGTGAGAAGGGCCTGCTTACGTAAGTCGTACGCGCGAATACTTTAAGAACGACATTTTACCGTTTCCAACAGTAAATTGTATAATATGACGTTTCGTCTATGATTTTTGATATTCCTATAGCTTTAGTGTTTTTGATGCAATGAATTTGTGTCCTGCGATTCATTGTTAATTGATGAACGTCCGCTGGATGACTAGTGGACTTGAGAAGGACAACGGATGGTTTCTACCGATGGGAATGAAAAGATCCCATAATGGAGATCTAACGGATGTTCATACGCAATTGAATCTCGTTCAGTATGGAATTTTTGTTTTACATTCAATAACAGGCATCAGTCGGAATTTTATAAATAAACGCGTTCCATTCTCATCCAATCCTAGCTATACACAGTGTTTAGGATACCCTAAACGTATGGATGTTCTAGATGTCCTTCTGAATATCCTGCATCCCTCCATTTGGGATATTGAGAAAAAATATAAGGACATCCTCTGTCATCATTTCCACTGGAGCAAGTGAAGTGGGAATCCAATTCAAATCTGGAACCTCTTTTGCATAAATAATATTATATATGTACTCGTGTTGATCCTACAATTACAGCAGCATTAGTACTAGGATTACCCATCAACATGTGCAGAACCATAATTATGGTGATGGTTATAACCTATGATTAGTGCTATTCCAGCATTTTTCCACTACAAATCTCAACATAAAAGACAAGTAGTCAAATCATCAATGACCTTTCTCTATTCCATCATGAGACAATGTAATAATGAAGAAAGGACTTTCGATTGCATCGCGCGTCCGGTAATGAGTCACCTATAGTCAGGCCGCGATCATCGGTCATCCCCGAGGAGGAGCGGTTTACGTAAAGCGTTCCTCGGTATGATTCACGAACTAGTTCGCGCCCGCGTGACCGCCACGGGCGCCAGGAATGCAGACGTTTCAAAACACGATGTCCCACCGCGAGGGTATTCGCGGATTTTAATCGGTGCATTATTATATATACGCACCTGCTCGATTTTCATTGGATGACCTTGGACTCGCCACCCTCCCCTTATACCAGATCAGAATCGTGACCGTGAGAAAATGAAGGTACCGTTGTCATTTTCATACGTCCAACTTTCCTGCGGTCACCTGTTACCCTACCCAAGAGGCTCGCAAAGTACGTGATTCCGATGAATGGGCATTCATTTACCTTCACGGCGTTTTAACCGACGTATATGCGGTATTCGGAATGGGAGGTTTTGGCATTAAATTGCCGTGTAACAGTGAACATTACCCGCTAAAATGCCGATGATGATGCAAGTGGATCGAGACCTGGTAATCGCAGCCTACCGTGTAATTCTGTCCAATGATGGGGGTTTTTATTAAATCATTATGCAAGGGATTCTTCGATACTAACGGGGACTGAAGTAATTGTTAATCGCATAATTTAATGATTAGTACATTTTACTATTGCACATTACAATGACGGTCCAAGACTGGAACTCGCCCCATTAATCATCTACTCTTTTCTCTCGTAAAAAAAAAAAACACTTTCATTTACTACCTTCCATTCAGAGATTGTACGGGACATCAATCTGATAAGGACGCTAGTCACTTTCATCGTAACCAAATAAGGTCGAAAGTAATGAACCATTCAGATAGATAACTATTGTTAGCAGATGTTTCACAACAGAGATCGTAATTTTTGGGATTAAAGATTCTGGAATTCTACTTTGAAACTGGGAACAATTCAATGAGAGGCCCTAAAAAGCTGTGTATACTTCAGCAACATTAACGAATGATGATTAAAAAATTGATAAAGTCCAAACCAAGTTCCTTAAATCATTTTTTATGTATCCAGCGAAAATTATATTTTGCGCCCTAGATAAGAAAAATAGTGTGTGTGTGTGTTTCTTTATTTTTCTCGTAATTAAAACTATATGCACTTATCCCAATCCCGTATCTATTTGTAAACATTTTAGGTCAATTCTATTTCATTTGCAAACATTTCGGCAGCTGCTCAACATTCTTATGTATTTTGCTAAAATTAACCATTAAACCAATATATGCGCCTATACGGAAAGATTTGGGGTTCAAGATTTTTAGTATTTATTCAAGGCAAACGTCCGAAACCGCTCGCCTCTATACTAATATCAGGCTTGCTTGATTTCTTTTCAATAAGATGATTCATATTTGAAATGTGAAATAGCGCTTACCGAAATATGACGTCAGCCTACGTCTGGCGCCGTAGGCACGCAAACATTCATTTAAAAGGAGGAATTTCTTATTTGGCTATTCCGCTATTAATCAAGTGACATGTGCAATTCCACGGAAAAACGGTATAATATACTTGTAGTAAATTTATTATAAAATTCCGTTTAATTTTGGTTTCGTAGCGTGCGTTTCAGGAAATGCTTTACGTTTAGCATGAAGAAAAAAAAAGAGAGTTAACAGTTCTATAAATAAATAAATAACAATAAAAAGAAAAGAAAATATCCTTCGAGATTTTGCTATTCACATCACCGATTAGCCACATTTAAAAAATGTCTGAGAGCACTATATCGTTTTTATCAAACGAAAATATACAACGGAAACGATACCGCGAACATCAGAGGCATTCGAAAAGTGATATTTGGCCGATCAGTATAATATTCAAATGCGTCAATAAACGACGATAAATACGTTCACCTTATCGGTCCTTAACTATTTTGATAACAACTTTGCGCTGCGCGACAATAAAACGCTTTAGGAATCGATATTTTTGTTTTCTTTAAATTGTTTTGGTTGATGAAAACGAAGCAAAAATACACATCAGATAACCGAATATCAATTTAAGCTACGCGGTTCGGAAGTGAATTTAAAAGTGAAAATTTCATTTTTATTTTTCATCAATTATAAGTAAATCAAATCGAAAGATAACACAACTTCTTATAAATCCTCGTAAAGTCTTTCTAAAAAATAACAACACTATTAAAAAAATCCGTTTATATGCGTAAAAAGGTTTCCGCTTTATATCCTAACCTACCCTATTTACCTGTATTATATATCGTGTTTTACACCGTCACCGTGATCCTTTTCAATGCGTCATCACTGTTATATCTAGACTTTTGTTCATTACAGAAGGTTTCGTCCTAGTAAGAAAACCCGTTAAATTTTTCCCGTGTACTTTTTAAACATTCCTCCACTTTGCCTTTTGTGTCTGTCGTATGAAAAACCAATAAGAATTTACCCGATCACTTTTAAAATTTGACGTGAGAAATTTTCAAAATTTCCGTGTCATTCTTCTTAATCCTATTTTGGACTATTTGAATGCCTTGCTATACTTTTTCGTTTCATCAGGACTATAGTACAAGCTTTTCCTTTATGTAATTTATATTCAGTGTATGAAAACCCCCGTTAAACCCACCTGAAATAGTAATCACATAGTCCTTTGAGTCCACACGATTCCTCCAAAATGAAATGTCCACTTAACCATCTCGGATGTTCTATACGGATATTCTGTACCGTAAGGATCAAGTATCTTCGTATGAAAATAAGATATTATAATAATATTGCACGCTTTAATGATATAAGATAATGTGGGGCGAATTGCGAAACAAAATCTTGGAAGCGACGAACACCCCAACCCAAAGTCACTTAATGTAATTTCGAAACGTCCATTTTGAAATCACGCGAAGACCCGGTAAAAAAGAGTAAACTCTTTTGCAGTCAGTTTTTCGAGTAAAATTCCACCGCGAGAAAAAATAAGTGTACAAAAAGTCTGGCGTTCAAGTAGCCTGTCAAGAGTAGCGAATTCCGACACACGTCTTCCTGGGTTGTTTACAAAAACACCTAAAACCGAAGTGCCATTGATTCCTTCACCAATGTAAATTTGGGATTTCGAAATCATCTCGGGTCAAGAGCCTCGAAAACTCTCTTCCTCTTCGCGATGTCCGGCGTGTACCCTTCGATAGATTCCATTAAAAATAGCAAACATGAATGTGAAAAAGGTTTTACGAGATGAAACCGTATCGAACAATACAAGAACCATTCGGTTCGACGAAATGCCATGTGGACCTGCAAATAATCGAGCCTGCGCTAAGGATCGAACCTTGGATTAAGCGGACGATGATAACCTACATACGAACGCCATCCTCGTTTCCTCTTGGCAAACCGACCCACATTCCGCGGAACCTACAGGGCATTCGCACCAAATGCCAGAGCCGTTGTCCGCACTCACCGGCGACGCTTTATCTTAGGTCAGCATCCTCTCCCTCATATTCCTAACCTTAAGTTCCACATTGCCAAGTTCTTCCTGCATCGACCTATGAAGGGGTAAACGTATATCTGCGCTATTTTCGCGTTTCCTCTCGGTACATACAGCCCGAGAGCAACAAGGCGCGGAACAAGCTGGTCCGCATGCATGTGGGAAGAGAGAGATGTAGCGGAGACACAGGCGGTGGGAGTGGGAAAGAAGAAGCGACGACTGACGAGAGGTAGGAGTCGAGCGCCGAAAGGTGGTGGAGGTTTTCTGGAAGGTAGGGGGATAAAGACGGCGGAGAAGCCCGCGGAGTGAAATGTCGGGAATGCCGGACTGCCATCCCCGAGTGTCCCACCACCTCTAATCGCGGGACGCACGCGCTCTGTTGTCCCACCGGAATATCGCGCCCATAGGGAAAGCTCCTCGGCTTTTACCTTACTACGGCTTTTGCATTCTCCGGGAACGTTTGACCCACGTCGTCACGCGACCACGCGATCATCCGCGTATCCGAACGTGCGGCCAAACCGACAGACGATCCAACACCGGTAACGATCGATAACGACATTCAAACGAGTTTTCCAGACTACGTTAGAATCGGTTACTAGGACCGTTCTTTCGAAAAAGTGCATCGTACCTTGAACCGGTACCAGGGGCTGGAAAAGAGCGCCGATTACGGAGGATCCAGTTCGAGGTCGTTATCAGTTTGGACTTTTACTCTCGATTCAGTGATATGGCGCAGCTGATCGGCGTCAAACTGTCCCGCTTCGATGGGTCCCCATGGGGATTCCGTCTCCAGGGCGGCAAGGACTTTGGCACACCGCTCATCGTACAAAAGGTAACAGTCCCCCGCTGTTTATAATCATTTCCCCTTTATAGGACTGGTCCCCGACAGTGATCGTGGAACACGTGGAATCCTTTTCCGAAAATCTGAAAATTGCGAGTCTCCTTTCGCGAAATGTGCTTAGCGAGCCGTTTAGTGTTTTCAAAATACGTATCTCGTGACGAGAGATTCGCTGAGGAATATAAATACTCTCCGTGTCCACTTTGGTGTACGAAAGGAAAGAAAACATTATGTAACGTGCGGGCATCGTGAAACACAAAAGTGCAATTAAAACGTCGCTTTATCGAAATCGTGTGTTAATGGTATCGCGTCTTTAGCGATAATTGTTGAAAATGCACTTTTTCAGTTTGGGCGAAAGATAAGAGTTCCTTGGCGTTAAAAAGTAAACACGACTGACAATGAGTCGGAAGTTTCGCAAGATCGATTTGATCGCATGATCGTAGGTCAAATACCACCTTCTTAATATACAAGTACGCAGACAATAGGCGCGCTTGGAATGCGAAAAAGTACCTGATGGGTCCTTATACGAAAGTGGGCGCTAAAGATTTGAATTTCGCGGGTGAGGTTTCGCGCCAAGCAATATAAGATCGAGTTTCGTTTATTTCTTCACGTCCATTGTTTAGTGTTGCTGCATTACTTACAATTTATTGCTAAAACTTCACTTTCGCATTTTGAATACGGTTTATGATTTTGAATATTATATTTTAATCGTGAAAACAATAATTTTTTATTTAACCATGTTTTAGACACGTGACGAATTGATACGAAATTGGATCAAAAACTTTTTGAGTGTTGAGTATCTTAAAATAATTTTCATAATTGTGGACTGTAACCTCGAAACATGTTGAATTTCGTAATAAAGAACCGTCACCATAAGTTCTGAGTGGTATTTTGGTCGTCATCGGGGTGGTCCTCGGAAGTGTGACACATCTTTGCCCCCATGAGCCAATAAGGGATTCTGGCGTGCACGAAGCATATATCATATAATTTTGAAAAGAAAATGATTGTCCCGCATCGATTATGGTGCGTTTTTATGAACGATCATTTTGCCGCAATGTCACGTGACTAGAGAAATTTATAAAAATACACTTTTTTCTTTGGATTTGGAGTATAGTTTGGTTTTGGTTTCATCTGACAGACATTGGTTATATTGATGTCGTTCTTGAAACAGTGGCGTAAGCCGTAAACGTAACGCCCGTAAAGTTGTAACACGTAATCCGTAAGAAAAGCCGAACTCAAATCTATGACATGACAGCTAAAATTATCATGACGTCATCCTATCGCTGGCGCACGATGGCGTCATATACAGGTTGGGATCTTTACGGCTGAATTTTATATCAAAGGATCTGCTGTATATTGCTTTTCACCCGGTATATGTAAACAATGAACATAACCTGCAAATATCATGTCTGCGTATACACCTGGGTGAAAAAAAAAAGCGGGAAAATTGCGGAATTTTCGCAAAGTCGAATAAGACTTTGCTGGCAGGCGACATAAGCAGTGCATCATATCGTCGCCGAATTACGTAACGACGAACCCGGCCAAAGCCAAATCATTTCACGCGCATCGGCAGAAATCGCTGCCAACTATATACGCACGTTCGAAACAAATGTGCGCCGCGACGACCTGCTGTGCGTCCATGTTTTGGCGAGGAGGCGTCTTGTAATTCGAGACGCACCATTTACAGACCTCGAGATTCTACTTATTTTCGCATTGTTCTCCATGATTCGAGCAATTTATCGTAATTGAGGGAAAACTGATTTTTCTTTTCGTGATTGTCGATAAGGACTTTTTCTTAATCTTTGCTCACCGACACTATTGTTAGGGTTTCGCACTTAACGTCTTATTAAAATGGAAATCAAGCATGAATTTAGAGACCGATTTTTGAGTCATGGTCGCAATGACGAGGTTCTTTCACGTTCTTCAAAAAGTCTCTTTAATTCGATTAGTTTCGGTTTTTACATCAGCCGGATGTCTTGATGTCCTTTTGATGGTTTGTTGACATACAAAAAAGCTATATAGGTCTTTACTACAGCAGCATGATAAAAAAAAAAACGAAATGTACAAATGTCAAAAACACTTCGCTTAATAAGTGACACTTCCCCAGGGTATAAATCAGGATGTAAAACGGTTCGTTTTTCCGCCGCGTTTGTTTATGAAAATGCTCGGATTGATCTCTGCATGAATCACTGGTGGAATTTCGTATTATTTGTTTTTGTTAAACGTTATTGATACTTTTCTTTTTACGAATGTATATACACATGCAAGAATCAATATTTGCTTGTTAAGAAAAAGAAAAGGACCAAGTTCAGTTTACGAGATAGTAAAATTCATTGTCTTAGAACGCAAGTGTTTGTGTATACAAAGTTTATGCTTTTACGCGATAACGAGCAATCATCTGTGAACTGAGGAAGGCAGACTACCGTTGTGATAAGAATGTAAAATAACGCGTTTAGGCTGTATGTGCGTTAAAACTTTTAAGATTTTCATTGATCGATTTATTACCTTGTATCTGTTGTAATCGTAATTTTATTTGTATTTCATTGTTTCAATATTGTTTATTTTTTTCTTTCTTAAAATTTAGCCAATTTTTTTTTTTTGTTATTTTGATGAAATAGTGAATACCTTTCAAATACGTATGTAAATGTTTACAATTTTCTTACAGAATATGGTTTCTTGGAGTGAGTCATTGATCGTATAGGTTGGCACGTGTATTTTTGTGCTTCCGTACAATGACATTGTGTCAAGAATGAAGCTGTACGAACAAAAAAAAAAACAATTTTTTTATTATTGACAGTTTATTGTCGGTGATTAATTATAAAAAGTCATATTTACATATTGATTATTTCAATTAAAAAAATATACGTGATTTCATTTACTTATAAACGGAGAATAATTTCACTAATCTAATGAATTGCCATCCAATTAGCGAAAAAGTACGTCTTCATTGGCAGTGGACAATTTTTTAAAACAAGAGTGATTATATTTTTAAAAAACACAAACAAAAGAAATTCGCGATTGCAAAGAATAAACGAGTAATGCTTATGATTACAAAATTGATTATCATTAGATAAAGATATAGGAATGTAAAGACAACAATGATATATTCGCGCTTAATTAATTAAATTACGTTTCAAGTCATTAAAGATACTAAAGTGATACTAAAGCGATATAAGTGGAGAATTTGGACATGGTTTTTATCTCAGTAAACAAATAAGTACAAGTTTTATTTCTGATCAATTAAAGTTAAACTGAACACTAAATAGCGTTCATCTATATCAAACTTTAATTACATATATATTCTTATTATAATTTGATCTAATCATTTTCTTTAGTTCCCTAAGTAGAAAATGATGAGATCATCTCATTTACCAGGGATTTTAATCGACATATGCAAAAAAAATATTTTTTTTACATTTCAAGATACTTTACATTTTTATTTATAATTTCGTTTGTTTTTTAATTGTTTAATTATTTTAATTAATCATTATTTTATTAATAATATATATGTATGTGTGTACATTATTATTATTATTATTTTCATATAATTTTTTATGAATAAAAAATTATAAATTATTATAATTTATGAATTATAAATTATTACTATTATCATTATTAACTCAATATTATATACAATTTAATTCAATTGTGTATTTACATCAAACTAATCAATTTACTCAGTATAATTGAATCGATAATAGAATTTACATTTTTATTTGTTTTAGTACACTATTTAATCTATATTGAGTAGTAGTAATTTCAGTAATCTAATCCTCTTGTATCTCATTGACGATAAAACTGATAGAAGCAATATATATACGGTATTATATGATTTTGTATAGCGTCGATTTAAACTATCCGCGTAAAATTGAAGAAAAACAAAAATCTCTTTCATTGGGTACGTGACATCAATCAAATTATTATTTTTTTTTTTTTTTTTGTTAACGTGAACAGAAATTGTATTGCTGAAACGTCAACGTTCTCACAGCGAAATGCAAATATTTTATAGTTATCGAATTTTACGACTGATACATTCAAGGCGACCCACAAATTACAATGTCACGTTCTTGTACTTGACTGCCATTGGCTCGATAACAATAATTATATTTAAAACGGGCTAGGCAATGCCAGCATACGCTTACACGATTGCCTGGTCATAAAACAACAACAACAAATAATAAAAATACGTCATTTAATATCTTTTTTTTATTGTTTTTGAGTTTAGCAAATAAAGAATATAAGAAATTGTATTATTTCTAAATTATTTGAATTTAAAATAATAGTTATAAGAATTGAGAAGTGGGAATTGACAACACTACAATAACAATTATTCTGCAACAATAACAACATGACAATAGACAAGACGGAAAGAAGAATTTCTATTTGAATTCGTAAATAGTCTTCCCAGTGGATAGTTCTTCCTGGATGTCGACCGGGATTTTCCCACGGAATCAA
Source organism: Trichopria nigra (assembly GCA_030522945.1). Taxonomy (NCBI): domain Eukaryota; kingdom Metazoa; phylum Arthropoda; class Insecta; order Hymenoptera; family Diapriidae; genus Trichopria; species Trichopria nigra. The sequence continues at coordinate 56,406 of JAPYZR010000257.1, read as the reverse complement.
AACCAATCTATAGGTAAAGATGTCGAGGAAAATTCGATTAAAAACGACGAGAGAATCTAGATTAACATCAAGTTGAAAAAAAAAAAAAAAAAAAAAAAAAAAAAAAAAAAAAAAAAAAAAAAAAAAAAAAAAAAAAAAAAAAAAAAAAAAAAAAAAAAAAAAAAAAAAACGGTTTTATAAGTGAAGGTAGAGAAAAGTGCATAAAATCAAACAAAGGATAAAAAACGAGAAAAGAACGAATAATTAAGAAAAGCGTGAAGAAGGAAAAAAATAAGAAACTTGTAAAGATGCGAGGAAACTGGGAAAAAGCAAGAAAAGTGAGAAGAAATGAGAAAAGTGAGAAGAAATAAGAAAAGTTGTAACAAGTAAAAAAAGTGGTGAGAGATAAGAAATGTAAGGATAAATAAGAAAAGTGTGAAAGGCAAAAAACAAGTACGAAAAAATCTGATAAGACTGCGGACAAAACAAAATGAAGGAGCAGAAAACAATAGCAATAATTGTGACTAAATACTAAAAAAGAGTGAAGAAATAAGGAAATTAACGGGGAAAAATAGCAAATGGAAAATGGTAAATTAGGAAAATGGTTTTCCGACTACGTAGGGTAAACCACATGAAATTTCCAAATTTTGATGGACAATTCGACAATTGTTACCATTCGCAGTTTGAAAGAGTCCATGGTTGGAATGAATTGCTATACTATTCATTGGATTCATTTTCCGGGTGAATTTATATATATATCATCCGAGAGAGAGAGAGAGAGAGAGAGAGTATATACGGACTTGGTCCATAAACCTTATTACTCCAAAGCCTGAAGAATAATGACAAAATTAAAAATCAAATTAAATTTTGACTATATTTTGATATACTAATGGGTGAGGGGGTAGGGGGATGATTTTCAAAATCTTTCAAGAGTTTCTCCGCGAACGAAAGACGTCTCGCGTCGGCTGCTACGAGAGCCAGTAATCCGAGGCAAATTATTTGGGTGTTCTATTTTGGGAAGGTGCCTTTGCGAAACGCACGCTCCCGCCGGGTCGAGCCTCGCAGCTCGTATAGGCCGTCAGCTTCTTCTTTCTGCGCCACCCGTTAGACACTCACTCCAAAATAAATTTCCCTTTAGATTTCCCGCCACGGTGATCGAACACTGTACGGAATGGAGATTCTCCGAGGCGGATCCGATGTTCCGTTTCGGTTTACGGCCATTGCGCCCAAAGATATATGAAACGACACGTTAAATGCGCTACGGAGAATCGGGAAACGTCAGTGGTCCACTTCGAAAATAAAGTTTCAGCAAAAATCGCCGGATGGTTCGTCGGTAACACTCGATTCTCGAAAAAAAAAATCGAGTGATGTCGTTTTTTAGCTTAAATACGTACAAATTTTATGAACTGTCAGCGCACTGGTACTGCTTTTCTACTTACAACGTCTCGTTTCGAACTTGTACATTTGAAATGAAACACTTATGTATAGCTGATGAAAACATCTGATACGGACTTGGCAAACTCATTGATCAGTTTCTAACTGATTTAATTTAGAGGTGCATTGTTGGTTTTTGACAATATGAATTCGAATGTAATTGGTTTTAACGTTTGTACTTACAATAAAACCACAGCAAACCAAAATCTATGAAGATCGAAATAGCCGATGAATTCGTGAAGCGAAACGTTACAGTGTTGAACAATAATAGAGAAGAAAGCCTATATATACGCGATGGAGATTTTCAAAGTGACACTCTAAAGAATAGTGGTTTTAAATTGAGTGGTACCTCCGGCATCTTATCTTTCAGTGTATCGAAAAAAAGGAATACTATTCCGCACTACAATGATCCATGAATTTTGATTTTGAATACTTGAACCACCGCAAAACTAGTTTCATGACTTCATGTCGTAGGACTAGATGGATTTGAGGACAATATCCAATTCGCTCAACCAGTTGCTTCCCATCAATTCACTGCAGTGAAATATCACAGTTATAAAGCGTAATGCTAAGTTAATTTGACAAGCACTTGGGTATTAGAAAGGAAGTAAAAAAAAACAACAATTGTTTTCTTGAAAACAGTCGTCGGTGCCAAATTTACGTAGAATTTCCGCACTTTTGCATTTCCGTTTCATAATGTCACTACCGATCCTTTAGTACATGCTACATTAGTGGCGTTTAGCAGGGAAGTAACACTTGAAGTCATCGTAAATAGAAACTTTAGTACGCAGCTTTCAAGTAGTAATAAATATAACTACTGACTACTACCCACGCAGCACATGTTGAAATCATTCTGAATGCGTCCTGACTACTTCTTGTCTGTGATTTGCATCACAACAAAATATTAAAAAAAGAAAAAAGAGAGAAATCGAAACTACCACGATAAATTCATCGTTGTCTATCTGTAATAATGTCATCGCTAATATTAGAAATTATCAAAGAAATTTTTTGGTTTTTGTCATTTGTTTACAATCGACTTAAATTGCAATAGGTGAACATTCAAAATGTCATAGATTCGGTCCATATCTGATTCCTCAAGGCAATACGACGATTTTATTAGTACCTAAATTATTACTAGTACACGACTGCTAATGACCCTCGCTTTGAGCCCGCTAGTAACATATTTAATACTTGTACTTCGCGAGTTTACTAGATCTAATACTGCAATAAACTTTGCTCGTAAACAAAGTGCCACATTCCGCAGTCACATTATGGACCGACGCCAATTGGACCACGGTGTAAATTGAAAATGCGAAATACTGGTCATATCGCAGTAATATCTTCGGGCTGTGAATCTACGAAATCATTTTTAATAATTTCAAAACAATTTCAATAAATAATTAAAAAACAATAAAAATTGTTAACACCTGGATAAAGTTTAATAAACATTTCTAGAAATCTCGATACAATCTGCACGTTTACTACATTATTCGACGTATGTATAATATTTGTGTTCTAACATAAACTACAAATTCAAGTGTTTGGCACTCGAATCCAACACTTTCTACGCTTAAATAACCATTCTTCAGTTTGAGTTGTCGCATTGTTATCGAATGTTTATTCAAGATTTGTCGCGAACTTCCGCAGTGGGTTACGTTATTATAGCATTTCCAGTTTTCGGCCGAGATCATCATCCTGGTGTGCAGGCTTATCATCTCAAGGTTACGCGAAGAGATAAATCTCGCGCCTTGTTGACAGACACTTTAATTTATTATACATTCACGTATGTGTGGGCAATCCATTTTAATTCCATCTTTCCTGCAGCCTTTGGGACAGCGTGATGTGCCGAGCTTAACATAGTGAATTACATGCGGCTCTTGACAATTATGCGCTGTAAGTGCCATTCTTATATGCCTTTACGAGTTCGCCGGTCCGCTTCGGTTAATTTTATTGTCCCAAAATAAGTATGCCGAACCAGGATACGGCTGATGTCGTGTTTATCACATTTCCCTTTTACGCGTATACACATTGTGGCTCAAAGTCGGGTTACATTTCAAGCCAAACAGTTTATCCCTGAGTTTACGGAGTAAATTCTCAACCGAATACTGAAATTTACCACTATTGAAAAGCTGCGCGAGTCTTTGTTGAAAAGTTTGCTGATGGTACATTCAACTCTTGAAGCAATAACATACACGTACCCTATTACATGGTCATTGTGCGCGAAATAAGTTCGTATTGAAATACACATTTCAAATCTTTACACTTCTATTTGTGATACATAACCTCAAAACGATGTAAGATCACTGTCTCCATCTCGCGTATATATTAACAAATCTCCTATCCCTAACTATTTAATTGGAAACGTCGCTCGCCAAAAATAACAGAATACTAATTATACATATATATTCAGCTTACGTAAAATAAAGAAAAGACGTCACGGGTTAAGCTCGTTTCGTGCGTTCCGTATTTTCGAAATTCATGTTTTGACGTTAAAAATCGTGTGACGTCACGAAATGACGCGAAAATCAGAATCGTTCCGACAATTTCACCACTGCGGCCGTTAAAGTCTATGAAAAACGATATTTGACATCGTATAACAAATCATCGCTGTAATATGTGATCTAAAAAAAATAAACCACCGATTGATGGGAGTTCTATTTTCAGGAAGTTTGAATATATACTTGATTTATATCATATTTTAGACAGGCCGTGCCCAAAAAAAAAAAAACATGGAATGTCGTATATTCTTAGAGTGCTGTTGACGTTAACATGATGTGGTCATTGGGTAAGAGGAATAATACGTAATAAAACAATGTTGTCATCTTGCACACGTGAGATGATGGAATTCTATTTCTCCGCGCAGCAATCAGACATAAAAACGGAAAATGCTGTTTTGCGACTAAAAATAAGACCAGTTTCTAGATACTACACGGGTCCAGAAAAACTGGACAGGGATTGGTCGCGACATTAGGGGTGCTCCCACGTGAAACGCTGTTTTCAGTGTGCAAATAGACTTGTAAGTACTTTTCCATGTTTGTGCTCGATTTTTATTACAAACGCGAAATGTAGATAGAATTCCTAGAAATAGCGGCTGTACTTTGCACAACCGATATTGTATGTTAACTATATATTGATTATTGCCAAAAGACAAAAACTGATCGCAACCATATAAAGAATTTTTTCCAGCCTGGGAAATGCAAATTCCCAGTAGCCCAGATACATTACCATACCATTTTTTTTCCACGACTTTCACGGTCTAACTTTGCCGTTCCCAGAATTAGTCATGGATTCGATTTATATTCGTAATCGTGCATTTCTTCGGAACGTGTCTTCGATCGGTGCGATAAGGCGACACGGGCAAAGCGGTGGAAAACGCGCGATACGTCTGCTATTTCAACTTTACGTCAAGTGCATCCTAGAGTTGCGGAAATCTAGTGAGATACGGGAATAGCGGCGTACCCAAACGCTTTTAAACTGGCTCGAAAGAAATCGGTCAGTATGGACGCGGTGGACAGGAACGTATTTGGGTCAACGCCTGAGATCGTGTTCAGCGTTTATTCCATTATTCGTATAATAATGCTATTTTTTTTGCACTGATTCCTGAACCACTCAAGGTCACGTGGGCTGCTGAAAATAGTTCCTAATTAGGATAATGAGCAGATGACCATATACAGATTGCATGTTCATACGCACTCATTCGAGTCAAATTTGAACAGATTGCATGAGCAGTTCTTCTTGGTCTGCTGATAGTGGACACCATCAACTTTAATTAAGAGACGGGTTCCAAAAACTATATTTATTTAAGATTAGAATTTACATTTCTTTCCACGGTTAGAATTGATCCTATAAGAAATTAATAGAATCAATCATAAACGATGCAAGTTTATCTATACTTCTGCACTCTGTGCGGTTTTGACTCGGGAGTTACGACGCGAATCAAAGTCGTTGGGTGTATATTGCGTACACTCTATCACGTGTCTTGTCCAACTAGATGTACCTTATGTACCAATGGGCAAATCGAATCTCTATATGATTTGGAATATTCATGGCATAAGTTCTGGGAATTTGTGCACGTCCTAGAGTTCCAAATCTTCATTCCTTCGTGCTTCCATGGTAGTTCGTAATGCAACAATTATTGGACGCTTTTCCCCCTATGGATAGTGAAAATAATAATAGAATTTGATACTTGATAGAAACTGCAATCTGAAACGGTTTATTGGCGTTTTTATTACGAAATTATTTATAAATATAGTCCATGAACAATATCATGTAAATATTTGGTTAAATCGTATTAGAAGTGTACATTCGCTTTCCAAAAATACTTCCCGCAACGACTGAAGTACGAGGAAATCCGAAGTATAAAGTTCAGCTCACTTTGATCATTATACCACTTTCGCACCCGAGCATAAAGAACCCGTTTCGGCGAAAGTATTCCAGCGCTCTACGTATACGCATACAGGGGAATTCCAGTTCCTTGGTGCACGGCATGCATTTTTGAATATCAAGAAATAAAAAGTGCAAATATATGTAGGGTAATGCCAAACCGGAAATGATACGTGCATTTTCGACGGGAGGCATTATTCAACGATGCAAGGAAGACTGTTAATTTTCAATGAAAAATGACAGCGGTTGCACTCGTAACGACGGATTTTCCGCTGCTATTCTTGGATGTTTTGAAGTGAACTACGCATACTCGCTCTGAGCAAAATGATTATAGCGTGTATACTTCGTCAATTTTCAGTCAGCACTTAACGATGCGGTCAAATAATTTAATAGGTGCTCTGTCCAAGTAGGAAATGCTAAACACGACATCCATTGGACTTTTACTTTAGTCTATTTCGTACCGATTCATCATGTTGGAATTTCGTATTGTCCACGTGGATTTTTTGCATTAGTGGATATATGATCTAATAGCCCAGTGATGCGTCGATCGTCGAGTTTGAGAGCATAATGTAAACGTTCAATAGCTACCAATTAAACCGGAAGAGTTTAAAGAGGGGGGGGGGGGGGGGGTAAACTGTGCTTTCGCCTATTGTTTCGATCACAGTAATAAAATGAAGAAAAACGATTTAAGGCACAAGTATTAGTGTGCTTTGAGTACTTGAAAATGTCTTAACAGAGCCTAAACGACGTTAAAAGGATGACATATCGCGGACGTAAATGCATTTAGCGATATCGTTTTTCACGGATTTTATGCCTTTACAAAGGAAACATAAGTTTCTGGTCTTTACGATATTCGCGGCTGTTTTCCTTCCCGTTTCTTATATAAATATATACGAAACGAATATAGAAAGCCATCGTGTTGACGAAAAATCACATCCGAGAAATAATATTTGGTCGTATTGGCCGATTTCACATATAAATGGAATGAAAATTCGAAATATCACATCTCATAAACAATTTCGAAACATTTAAAAATGATGCGATATAAATTGACAACGATGTATATATAGTTTACTTTGGATAAAAGTCACTTTGGTGAAATTTTGTAAGTCGTATATAAAATATAGAAAACTATTAAATCGGAAACGTCGTGTTTATCTATTTTTACAAAACATCTTTAAAAACAACACGAAGCTATAGAAAAAGAAACCGAGAAAAATGATTAAAATATGCTCATGTGTGTATGTGTATATATACATGTCCCCTAACTTCTATTTTTAAGAAAATCTTAGAATAAATGTCATGTATTAGAATTTTTTATTAACGATCGTCGGAAAAGACAAAATGTGAAGAAATCAATCGTCGTCTGTTATCCCTTTTTCTGTATCAGTTAATTTTAAAGTTTATAAAATTAATAACTTTATTGCGTCATTCTTTTTATTGAATGCTGATCACTAGGATTAACAGATGTATTTTGATCAGGGGGGAGACACTAATACCGAGCTCAGTTCTGAATGTTATCCCTGTCATAGACTCGAAGAATGTTAAAAAATCGAGAACAATACAGGTTGCTAGCATTGTTGATCAATCGATTTATTTTTAAAATAAAATATTGTTTTCAAATCGTGTCTTTCACAACAATGTAAATCGTAGAAACAATACAGTATTATTACAATGATGTCGAACATACAATGTAGGTTATGTTTATAACTTTATAATCTACTCGCATGTTGTGTATCTCGTTGAAGTAAACAAATGTCACGCATACACATATATACGTATATATATATATATATCATTTCTATCGAAAGATGAAAGAAAATCTGACTGTTGACACACTTAGTGACCAACAAGTGTCGATCTAGACACATTGATTCATCCTAGACTTTTTATTGTTGAATTCGCCATTTTACCAGGCAAATACACGAACATGGAGTATATACTGCATAGACGTGAAGTTAAAGAGCTGTAAGTTGACCAATCTCGTGTTTTAAGCACTGATTGGTATCCGGCATCAAATATTGATTTCAATATCATATATGTATCATTAGAATTTTAACGGAAGACTTCTGCTTGACATTTTACCCAGAATCTGTGGGCTAAATTTACAAACTCTGTCGTATTGCTTGATCGAACAACTGAAATAGCTGTCGTTAAAGTCTTTTCGTTTATCACTTCGACTTCCGGTACCGCTCGAGCGTTTGATCAGGGCCGAATGCTGACCGCCGGCCTCGGTTGCAGTTGTGTAGTTTCAAAATACGACCTTCGCGAGTAACTCTGAGCAGAAATAAACGAACCGAGTTCTTCGACTTGTCCCTTAAACTCAGCGCGGGAGAATTCGAACGCTTGAAATCTCCGTTTATTATCTCTCGTGCCATTCGCTCGGAACTCCAAGGTTGAAACAACGCGGAGAAAGAGCAAAGTCCGCCGGAAGGTTCCAGGGCGAGTTTTATCGGTGTACCGGCACCTGTATTTCTTGCACTTCTTTACGAACGTTTCAAAGACATAATACGTTATTAGGCAGCTCTAACCTACAATTTACATGGTTCATGAAATATTTGAAAATGAACATAACAATTGAAATTCAATAATTTGAAAATTTTTTTTAGCGAACCGTATAGATAAAAAAAGAATAGCGAGATACGTTGGAAGTTGACCAATCGATGATTTAATCAAGATCAATGCCGTCAAATATACCGGGTGAGCATGAGGAGATGAAACATAAGATGCTGACAATTTTTATTCCTATTTGCTCTGGGATTCTAAGTTTCTGCACCCATATTCATTGACCATACTCGTACATCATGGGTATTGGGTCCGATAGACGTTGCTTGTAGCATTCTTGAGACTTTCCTTACCCAATAGGCCTGATTCTAAATCACACGTGAGCATTCCATTGAAAAATCGATTGCCCAATGACCACATCTTGCACTTCCACTTCGGCATCATATTTTCGATATTTATAGGTACTGCGTTTGAAGTACTCGTTTAGGAACTCTGAGAATCTAGAAGTGTTGTTATACATGTAATCCGCTTATGAAGATTATACGTTCCTAAAATATGATCCGAACGAGTTCTAAGCCAGTGGTACCTGCAAAATCATCATATGGAATCGACCCATTCACAAGAATCTCGCGTGCTATCAGTCTTGCAAAGTTTTCAACCGTTCAAATTTAGAGTGTATGACTCAATTTCTCGACGAGCAACAGGAAGTGCAGCGATTTTCATGTCCAAGTCATGTCAAAGAGAAGCGATAAGAGGTCTGGGAATACTTGCGTACGGACGAGCTGTCGCGCTAACGAAAGGGAGATTAAGAGAGACGGAGAGATAAGGAGTGCCTGGTAAAGAGACTCGAAGGAGAAGGATGGAGCGAAGCTGAAGTGGCCGAAAGGAACCCCGGTCGACGGATATTAATAGAGGCCGAGGCCCGGCGAGCTTACACATGCGGTATTAAAAATATCGCTTTTATACCGCACTCCGCCCGCCTCACCTCGGAAACGACGCAAAAACTTTTACCCTGAGAAAAGTTACGTCGACCCTTCAAGCTCTTCTGTTTTTTGTCAATTACATACGTCCTTCTCGACGGCCGGCGGTGACGCTATCGCGTGGCTTCACCAGACAATCGGCCTTTGACGATAATTTTTTGTTGCTTTTATCGCCTTCTTGAAATTTGATGCAGTACACGTACGTGTTCTGGAACACGATGACTCGTAGATCCGCCTTATTTATCCAGTCTATGGTCGTTAAAATTTTACGAAGAGAAGAGTTTGCCGGTACAATATGATCGTGGACGCTAAAGTTTTGGAACCCAAAACTGTTTCCTTTCCAACTTCACCTTCCAGGTACATCAACAATTATAAGAAAGTATCGCTGCAATACGATGTTCTCCTCAATGTGTAAATATGAATCATTGTTTAATCAAAAAGTACTATATCGTTCTGCTTTTATTCGAAGATTGCCTCCATAAATTACTCGAACGCTTCATTACTGACCCACCAAGCCCACCATTGCGAAATTGATTAAACTTTTGGCGTGCATAACCTAAATTCGTGATTCTCCATCAAACGTCCACGAACTACGATTTTAGGAGATTGAATCCACCAGCACCTTTAGCGTCCTAGCAATAAGTAGTCGCCGCCGCACCATTTTCGTAATTGCGGGGGCGTAACTTGCCCGTGAACTTCAGAGAGTCACGAAAGTTATAGAGATTATCTTGCCTCACGCCGCGGCACGTTTACGCGACGTCATAAAGCTCGGTGTCGCGTTACTCGTGAATTCGGATCCGCCGTGTGACGTGCGAGTGGAAAACGAGAAGGTCGATTCCGTCTCGAAATTTTTGGCAAGTTTCCCGCGTCGACAACCTTCCTGCTACGCACCGTCCGTCGCGGGGTGAGAACATGATCAACGTTTATCGAGATCGCTGCGGTCTCGCGAACGACCTCGATCCCCACGTCCTACGTCAGGGCGGGAAACGAATGTCTTTGGTATATAGAAACCGTCGATAAGGCTGAATTGCAATTTCGCATCGGCAAATAACATTCGCCTCAATTTCAAGCTCTTTTAACGTTTATCCCGTATTAAGGACTTAAAAAGCCATTTATTTCGCCGAACAATTGATCGAAGAGGCTGCTTTCGTATAGGTATTTGCTGGTATTATTATACTTACCTGATGCGTCCCTGTATAAACTTGTATTCGAATGCTTACGTGGTCAAATTTCCAATGGTGCATTGGAAATCAGAGGTATATACTAACTAGTGCAATAAAAGTCGCACTTGATCGCGAACTCGAACACGAATCCCTGGGATTCTCGCAACGCATAATGCAAACTTCTATATGCATTGAAGTTCGAGTTTCGGGTTCGGTTCTTCGTTATATTCTATGGTCTATAATCCCAAAACAGCGCAACGTATATATAGGTTGCACGCGCATCGCAACTGCAGTAAAAGTATACACAATTTGTTTCCAACTATAGTAATAACTATTAACAACTATAGTTAATAATATAACTTTTTCTGTCGTTGTGTACTTATATATATATATATATATATATATATATATATAAAGGAACAAATTATATAAGAACATTATATATGTACATTCAAAAAACTTTTTAATTGGCTCAAACGAGTTTTCCAATCTCAAAAACTACACTTTCTATGCTAAGAAAGTACATACTCGATTTCCCGTATCGTGATTCGTTTCAATTATTGAATATGGAAACAAGAATTCGAGTTTTGAAATGCGTCAAACGAAATGAAAATAAAACTTTCTGGATCAATTCGCTTATAGTTCATGCTCGAACTCCAAATCGAACATATAATAAGGAGTAGATTTTCCTATATAGATGCGTAAATATGCACTTTTGTAACAACAAATTTCTTCATTTTTATTTCGTCTGATGCGTTCCGAAGCTCATCACCATATGTTCGAATCAATAAAGGTGATATTGTATACCAGCACATTTTAGGGTATCCATGGTTAACAATGTGCTGAAATGAAAAGATTTAAGACGAGAAACATATATCAGAAATGTTTTTGCATGTGTCGATTCGATTCGACCGAAATAATGTAAATTATAATAGATCGTGTTTAAGCATCGTGATTTTATCATGCACGGGTTTCATAACCTCAAAATCCGTCGCAATACCAACAATGCGTCTCTATATAACCTCTAGAAACTGCTGTTTTAACAAACTTGATCATAAAAATTAGTCAAAAGTATCTCAAGGTTGAAAAATACACCATAAATTCTAGGAATAAATTAAATGTTTTTTTAAGGAAACGATATTTTCCGTTACCTTGTATAAATAAGACAATAGTGCAACAATAATAACAAATCATTTATTTTAATAATATATTAAAATCATCATTCTTAATCTTTGATTGGCAAAGGTGTACGAGATGCACAAAAGTGTTGCGTCTCTTCCGAGTATATAACGGTTTTCACGCAACCACCTATCCATTGATTAATTTGCTGCATCACCTAGAATAATGATTGTCGAATCACAATACTGAATTGCATTTTTTAAATCCAGTTATGTAATCTTTTTAATCGCATTATAATTGGTCCATCTTTCCGTTAGCTTCCGAGCAAAACACCATTTTTTCCACGCGCTTCGCACACGTGATGAATGCATTTATAACGCTTCTTAATTTTCGGGGTCAAATGAATAGCATATCCGTACCCATTGAAGAACGGATCTTCTTAGGATAAACATAATACCGATAATATCAAAGACGAATTGTTTATTTTAATCCAGTTTTTATAGGAGCTCAATGACCTGCAGTGTTCCAAGTCTTGTCACAACGACCAATGAATAATCCCATAGCTTATAAAAGTTATTTTTCCTGACTTATACTTATCCGATAATCATTGCGAGTATTATTAAAAACCAAATTAAGGAGAATCCTGGTATACGCAGTTAAATAAACGTCAATTGATTAATAGTATTCGAGGAAGGTTCTCGATTTCACAAGCCATTCACGCTGCCCTGTATCAGATATTCAAACTCATCCCGTGCCTGTTTTCCTTTGCCCCACTACTGTGTGCCTTCACACCTTTTGTTGTATGTCAAATCATTCCTTAAGAATTGTTGCCCCCTCTATTCCACTCTCACTCTCCTATGCATATACCTTGATGATTTCTCTCAAGTACGCTTTAGGGCATCTTTTTTTTTTTATCGTGACCTTAATTTTTATTCTTGCAACAAAATCTTATATACTGTCGTGTTTTTTTTTTAATAATAACTTTAACAGTTTTCTTTCCTGAACCCTGTAAATTTTTTCAAAATTATTCTTTCAATCCTGTCAATGATTTTTAATTCTCTAGTCCTGGATTCTACATATAGTTCCCATATTGTTCATGGATCTCGTGATTCCACCGGATGAAGCACTTGATTCTATCGACTTCTGATACACGCAATTCGATTGTGCCGATTCTATATCGATTCCTTATAGATTTAGATTCTTTTGAGCCTACGTCGATTTCATTTTCTATTGATTTTCTTCATTCAAGTAATTACTGATTTCATATGAGCAGGGAACACGTAGAAAGTAAAAGCATCAAATTTCACCGAATGACATAAAACAAGAGAATCTTAAAAACGTCCAACTTTCTTAGAGATAAGATTCAATAAGAAGAATAAGATTGAGATCTACGCAAGAGACCGATTTTTTTTTTTGGCATTGCGTGAGGTTAAAGAAATCTTAGAGCGGAATAATTTATGTCGTTTACAGGCATCTAAATCATACATGAATGGGCATCTGAAAAATATAAAGTTTCAACAGTATCTAAATAATTTGAACACGAAAGACAAATGTGAATTGAAGAAGGATATCAGATCTCTTATAATTATTTAGCCATGAGGAATAGTAGGGACATAAAAAGTTACAAAAAGAACAATTAATGAAATTTTTCCTAATATTCAAAAATGAACAAAAAACAAAAGGTCGAAAAAATTGCGATGATTATCTGACATTTATGAACAAAATATATACATAGTATAGGGGAGTCTGAAAATAGACTTCGTGTACCCGAAGCACGCCGGCAGTAATGAAAATAATCCAAGAAGAACGCACGACATATGTAATGCGCCAGTAAAATATCGAATTTCCGAGCAAAGTTCACGATCCGTGTAAAAAGTTACAAGAAATAAAATCGTTAATATCCAGGGGGAAAAGGAAGAACAGAAGAATAACCGCAAAGAAGGAAGAAGAAAACAGGCGCTGCTAAAAACGACGAGTATAAGGATGAAACATTGACGGCATGTCTTCGGTAGCTTTAATCGAAAATACAACCGCAGATGAATTTGTTAATAAGTTATGTAGTACGTGAAGCGAAAGGCGTGGAAAAAGCATAAAAAGCCAGGACGAGGGGCGGAATTTAATTCAGTGAAATCACATTATACGGTCGTATAACGACCGTGAATTCTTCATATGGAGTGCAAATGTATGGATGAAAAGGTTTACGTCTCGTTGGGGCCAATAAATAAGTTAATAAAGCCATAAACATTGAAAAATTTGAAGAATTCCGATCTGCGCATGCGCAGAAACAAAAATAAAAAATAGTTCATAATAACAACGAAAGAGGACAACAATGAATACGCCAGTAAAATACAATGGTAAAGGATGTATAATGCGACTTCAGCTATTGTATGCATAACGAAATGCATAATTGCATAACTTCAAAGCAACGGTAGTTCAAGTCGTGGAAGTATACAATGTTGGAACATTGTATGATAATACTATTGATGTCGGGTAGTTTGCAGGCTATAATCAATTCCAACACCCGTAATAACAGCGAAGAGAAAGCGTTAAGAATGATGGAGAGAAGTATAATACGCGGGTACTTAAACGAAGAAGAAAAATGGCGTGGGTGCGCGCGCGTGTGTGTATCGTAAACTTGAAATAAAAATGGCGCATTTAAGTGAAAAATGAAGCAATGGGATGGAAAAGTATATTCATAATTATTCGCAAAAAGAAAAAAAAAACAGGATGGAGCGAAAATGAAGGTGCCCTTGAAAGCTTCATGACGGGAGAAGATAAAAAAATGTAGAAAATAAACAAATTAATGCACGCCACGAATAAAGAAACGAATGGACGAAAAAAATAAACGTACACGATGAAAAATCGAAATTTCGACTTTCAACGATGAAGAAAACGCAACGTAAGGTATTTGAATTTGCGAGATGTTCAAAAGAGCCCTCGAAGATAGATGATATGAATACAATGGTCCATTAGAATTGAAGCATCCTTCTATATTCATTGATTCCATTTTGCCTTGGAATTTGGTATTGCATTATTCATGTCAAAAAGAAGAGAAAGATGATTGAAAGTGAGCTGCAAGGATGGGGGAAGAATAATGCATGGTGGATCTTCGCATGAATAACGTGAAGTATCGAAGGAGGAAATAGACCAACAAGAAGAGGTTATAACAAAACTCGATAACCAACTTTCGATATAGAGTAATATATATATGACAAATTTGCAATGAGAAACAATGAGTAAAGAAGACAATAGAGGGGGAACACCAGCAAAACAACAAGACACAAGTTTATATGTTTACATTCGTCAGTCATGTGTACAGTGTTGCCATTTTCTATACAATTGCGTCCACGTATATATACTGTTATTGATAAGATAAAAAAAGAAATGCCAAAATTTGGTTAGCCAAAACATAACCTTTTTCAAATTATATTCAAGGTCGATGACCTCGCGGTTATACATATATCGAAGACCCAAGTTGAAACACATCAGAACGATGGTTGCTAAAACGGATGCGTTCGTTCAATCGGTTGCATTCTCAAATGACAAAAATAGATCAAGCTTGTGATTTAAGCTTTTAACTCGTGGTCGCTTTATATTATATACGCACATATGCTTTCGGGCCACTAATGTTTTCACAATTAAGAATCTGGTTCCTATACTATGGCTGGTTTCGTAATAACTTCCAGCATCGAATTTCGGCTGGTTATTTACAATACGAAGAATTTAGAAAGGAACAGTGTTTTCGACGATTTTCTCGATACGAAACTATAGCGATGTCACAATTGCGTGACAAATGTTGATGGGCTTTTAAAAGAAAGTACAAGTTGTGGATCGATTTGGAACCTTCGTGATTACATCGCTTCTAAATGTATAGTATCTTATTTTCATTGTATTTCTCTTATATATACATGTTAACATAAACTATAGGTACGTAATATACATACGTGCATTCCATCCCGCCACGAAATATGCAATTGATGAGATGTGCCATTCTTCAAATATTATTTTGACTCTGGTCAACTTTTGTCCTACGATTGAATCGTATTCAGTTCTTCTTACAATTCTCCATGGAAGTCAACCTAACGAAGTCTTATACATCGTTCGAAAGCTGTCAATTCAGGGTCGTTTTCATTTTATAAATTAATATTTTACCTGGAGCTTCGAGTGAGTAACGTTTATCATTCAACTTGAACTTTTTCTTTTTTACCTCATTATGTACACATAACTTTTCAAACTCGATTCGCACATGCCACAAATCGCATAACATATATAAGTCATAATATAATTTACTTCTACCGCTTAATCTTCATTAAATTCATATTTGTCTTCACTTCGCTTCATATTTTTTTACTTTCATTTTCGGCCATGCTTGCATTCTTGAACTTCGCTCTTTTTCTTTTTTCGAATTCCTCAAGCCCGCTGATATCAGTTTTACATTTTAAAGAATGAGTGTATATAACAGACGCGCTTGACTTCACTCGAGCAATTTCTTAATTATCATATTTAAAAATTCTCATTTCATCAATGGACGAAAGTCATGAAATTTGTTTAAACACGCGACGTTTCGCTTGCCTCTTTTGTCCTCTGTATGTACGCTTCGTAAAATTACAGTTATTTATCGAAGTCACTAAATTACGGTAATATATCCTGAAGTCAGTAAATTAAAGTAATTTATTGATGTCACTGAATCAAAGTATGTAATTTACCGATGTATACACGATTAAGGTGGAATAATATACTGTCTTATATTCTCGTCTGCTTCTCTCATATATGCGCGTGCGTAACCATCCATTTGTTATATTTTTAAAACGTCTCATTTCTTCACTTTCGAATTTTTCCCTGTTTACGTGATGCACTTCTCTAATTTAGATGCCCTTAAAAATATGATGAAACGTGTCTTCGGGAATTCAATCATCTTATTTTATTGCACTCTTTTGGCGCGTATCAATTGTCGTTTATCTTCTTTTATTCGTTTCAGTATTTCCGTCAGCGGATTTTCATTCTTACATCGTATATTCCTTTTTTTATAGGAACATTATTTATCATTCGTAAATATCGTTTGCATTATTTACAATTATGTATTATCACTTTTACACGTTTCATTTCACTTTCTTCTTTCAGTAATATCTTCAATTTTTGTCAAGTCGAGGTTCCTCGATTCAAAATAGTTGACATTTCTTCACGTCGTCGTACAAGAACAACTTTTACCGTCGGCATTCACTTGCAATCACTTCTGCTTTTTTAGCCCTTATGAAAGAATTTCGCCAGTTTTTATCATTTCTTTTAATATGACGCCAGATATACTCTTGTCACGTTGTATATATACTTCTCGAACGCCTTGAATTCTTGAAGCTGTATCTTTATACATTTTCCCTTTTCTTCTTCTTCTTCTTCTTTTGCGCCAAGTTGTAAAGGAATTTCAGTTATTCTGTACTTTGGATTTTTTAATTTTACCCCTGCTTCCACGATACGTGTGTGGCTCTTACAGATACGTATCTTTCTAAATTTTATCTACAAACGCGTGTACTTGGATTTCGTATTTCAGCGCAGAAGCAACTCTAAGTTTCTCAAATATTCCATTTTCATTATTATTTGATCAAATGTAGATATAGGTGTTTGCTCTCTCTTCCTCATATTTAATTATTTGTTATAAATTTGCTTCAATTTTAAGATTTTTATTTTTTTGTTGTTGTACTTTGAGCTTCCGAACTAATTTGCAATTCGATCTGTTTCAGGTATGTCGAAAGTGATAACGTGATCAAAAGTAGGGTCGGTGAGTTATAGCACAAACGATCAATTTACTTAAATTGAACATAAAATAAACTTTCATGTCATTGATTTGATGTATGTATGAAACGTCGACAAAATTATTGAATAACTTCAAGTTTTTTGAATTGATTTAAAGTAACTGATGCAACTGAAGTAAATAAAAGAAGCAAAAAAATGAAGTAAATGAATTGAATAAAGTAAATACAATTATTTTAGTAAATTAATTACGATAAGTAAGTGAAGCTAACGAAGCAAATTAAATGCATGAAAAAGACTTTCATTTCATTCATTTCAAGTATGTATAGGAAACGTCGACAAAATTATTGAATAACTTCAAGATTTTTGAATTGATTTAAAGTAACTGATGCAACTGAAGTAAATAAAAGAACGAAGAATATGAAGCTAATGAAGCAATTGCAGCTCATGAAGCAAAAAAATGAAGTAAATGAATTGAATAAAGTAAATACAATTATTTTAGTAAATTAATTACGAT
>JAPYZR010000257.1:0-38553 GCA_030522945.1 Trichopria nigra | reverse complement strand
ATTGATTTAAAGTAACTGATGCAACTGAAGTAAATAAAATGAACGAAGTATATGAAGCTAATGAAGCAATTGCAGCTCATGAAGCAAAAAAATGAAGTAGATGAATTGAATAAAGTAAATACAATTATTTTAGTAAGTTTAGTACGATAAATAAGTGAAGCTAACGTAGCAAATTAAATGCACGACAGAGACTTTCATTTCAAGTACGTATGAAATGTCGACAAAATTATTGAATAACTTCAAGATTTTTGAATTGATTTAAAGTATCTGATGCAACTGAAGTAAATAAAGTGAACGAAGTATATGAAGCGAATGAAGCAAATAAATGAAATGAAGTAAATGAATTGAATAAATTAAATACAATTATTTTAGTAAATTAAGTACGATAAGTAAGTGAAGCTAATGAAGCAAATCAAGTGCGTGACTTTAACGAAGTAAATACAGTTATATTATAAATGAAGTAAATAAAATAATAAACTGATCGCAATAAGAAGTAAACAAAGCATATGGAGTTAACGAAGACAATGAATGAAATGAAGTAAATGAGACAAATAAATATTGAAGTAAATGAAGCAAATGGCATAGGAGTAACTGAAATGGTGTGAATGAAATACCTATATATGTGTTTTCTTTGAAAAAAAATAAAAATGGTGAAAAGTCACGAGAACTAAGAATTCAATTTGTGTGGTCTGAAAGTGTTGAGAGGCACTCAATCAAATAAGCAAAGGCATAAAATTTGCGTTTTATGCTGTATGTAGATTAGGACGGAAGCATAATGCGTTATAATGGCCGGGATACTATGCTTCGCATTTTTACTCTTCTCCGGAGGTAAATGGCTGCTACCCGATGAAGGTTTTGCATGAATGCATATAGCAGGTACAACAAAGAAATATTTGAATGTATTTCTTAATAATAAAAGTAATTTAATAAATAATCGTAATCTTTTTATTATATATTTATTATATATAATAATTTTTTTATATATATAGACATTTTTTTTAAACGCGAAATGATGCGATCCAGTGTTTTAAGAATCAATGAAGATAGTCACACATGTTATTCATGTCCAATAGAATTCTCTGATTTTTCACTACGAATTTTCGTTAATCTAGAAAATTAAAAATGGCGACGGAAATCCAAAATATTAAAAGCACTGACTTTTGCACGACTGCTTTATTACAGATTTCTACGATTGTTTACTTGAAATCTAGCGATAAACTTACGAAATACAAAATGGCGGATGAATGTGGCCGAACTTTAAGAATTTATTAAGTACAGGATTCCTTACTTGCAAACTGGTGTTTAAAATTTCGTAAAATTTTTAAAGCATGGTACAATTTATTCGCATATCGCCATTTTGAATTTATCGATTTCGATACCACACATTGCTATAATTGCAATTCAGTGACCTACTCTTTCATGTTGTTTCAACGATTGTTTACTTCGCTTTCTTCTCTACACATTATTAAGTATTAGAAACATAAAAATATTTCGAGTTTTCGTTCTTTTCGAAAACCTTCAAATCTTCACATTAAAAATGGCGGATTTATTTCATTGTCATTCCAAAATTGTCCATACTTTTTCGATTTAAAATTGATGGTCGTTGTTATTTTAAGGGATAATGCAAATATTCTTGTTTTCTTATCGAGACACTATTCGTCCGATACTAAAAATGGCGGATTTAAAAATGGCAAATCTAATTCGACAGTTTTCATTCATCGCGCATATTCGTTGATCTCAAAGTGAAATCGCTGAACACAAAAACTGGTTATTATTTATACTTAATTAGTTTGACATTCAAAATGGCGGTTCTGATGTTGTATTTTCCATTACTGTCCATACGTGTCTGACTCAAAATTCGTGCTCACTTTTTTTTTGAAGATCGAATACCAACATTCTCGTTTATTCAAAGACACATTATTACTCTACATTCAAAATGGTGGACTCAACATGGCGGATTCATGTTACAGTAGAAGAATTTCTTTAGTTTGTTCGGACATTCGATATGAAAATTGGAAATTCAAAATGGCGGGAATTCAATATAAATTAGTCAGTTATTCGTAAACACTAACTTTTAACAGTGATATTATATCTCGTTTATACAGGGCGATATTCCCCCCTTTCAGTCATTTCTTTTCAACATTCCAAAGTATCATCTTGGAAAATCGATTTTATTAAAAAAAAAAAAGAAAAAAAAATTCATTCTACATTGGCTTTCGTCTCATCTATCATTGCGGTCGACTGTCATCTTCTCGAAAGAATCCCGTCCAGTTC
The DNA here is from genome assembly GCA_030522945.1 of Trichopria nigra. Lineage (NCBI taxonomy): Eukaryota > Metazoa > Arthropoda > Insecta > Hymenoptera > Diapriidae > Trichopria > Trichopria nigra. The sequence goes on along the minus strand of JAPYZR010000257.1, from coordinate 36,279 downwards.
TGCGAGGCTCCACTTTTCTCATCTTCCTTTTGTGCCTTTCCATCTCATTTACTATTCCGATTTCTGCACCGTTACCCCATCGACTTTCGCTCTCGTGAGCGTACGTAGCCCAGGAATGCAAATTACCGGCTGTGTTTATACAACTCGAGACATAGATCAGACTTAAAAGGGTACTATTGGCGGCCACGGCCGCTGACGAGAATGAATCTCGTTTATATAGCCACGAGCGAATCGCCTCGGCGAAAAAAAAATGGTCGCCATTGGTCGCGTCCTGCGCTTTCACGAAATTTGCATAAATCGACGCATATAGGGAACTTTCCATGGGATCGTAATGCATTGTTATCCAATCGAACACGGCACGAGCGTTGGGTAGGGCGAGAAACCCGATTCTCGTATATATCGTGCACTTACAACGAAACCGAGAGTACACTGCAATTTAGTAAATAACTCATTTAGAAGTACACGCTACTTGAACAATTTTAGCGATTACGATCGAACCATATACAGCAAATTGCACTCGATTGAGAAAAAAAGAGGCTTGTTTACATTCCGTCATTACTGAATATATAATGGCATATATGAACGATTTTCAGCAAATTTTCATTTCTTATGACGCGAAGGCTGGGCCAAAATCGAAGAATTTTTATTGGAGTCACCCTATAGAGAGTCACGTGGGGGTCAATAGTTCCGATTGGTTGCCATCGATAACTCGTAATGAAATTTCATCCACCATTGACTCTACAAAATAGAATTTTCTAACCTTAATCGCGAGGGCCTTTCAGAATTATTGATAAAATTCCTTCATTTTCTGTATACAATTGCGTTACAATTATACATCACCCTATATAAATTGTATGCAACTTAAAAAAAAAGACACAACAAAGAAAGAAAAACGTAAAATTACGAGAGCCACGAATCAATCGCAAGTGTGAATCAATGACCCGTTAGTTCCCGTTAATCGGAACAGAAGAAAGTAAGATGATGATTTAACCTTATTAGTAACTCGTATTCCCACAAACAGTTGAGGCGTCCCAAGAGTTGGAGGAATTCCTATACCTCGTACCTGATTTAATTAGCGGTTTATGCTAATCAAACCAGGTCCGGTTAGGAAACTCCGGCGACTCACGAATTCGACTAAGAGTGTGAAGTGCCGACACTTTTTCATACTTTTGTTATTTTGTGTCGATTGTTTCGTCATGTCTGAAGTTCAGCATCCTTCCTTCTTTCAAATTGTGATTCTTTTTAAATTTTGCCTACCGTCTACCTCCACCAAACACATCGCTAAACAAAACATTATAAAATATTGTGACTTTGAAAATCGTGTGTAATCGATGATGTGAAAATCTCATCACATTCAATTCCGGAAGTCGGATTTCCACGCTGATGGGCGAGCAAAGTGATGACCCCCGTTTCCCGCATGGCGTCCTTATAATAGCGGGGCGTCCGATGTGGAAGAACGACCGGGGAATAACGTCCGTCCTGAGGAAGATATATTCTGTCAGACTTCGCCTCCCTCCTCCGACAGTACATATTAAACATGCACGCGATTCGGATTTTTGCACGACTCGCACCCTGTTTCATTATGAAACAACAATGCGGCACGACGTTGAACAATGGGTCTGCGAGGGCGGCAGGAACTTTGTCCTTGTTTGCCAAGGAATCGTCGTTTTTTCATTGAGAAGCTTGTACATAGCGGAAGAGTTTTAAACGCCCGGGTCGAAAGTCGTCGTTGACAATGCTGGAATACCGATCAGCACTTTATAATGCAGCGTTTGCTGAATCGTTTGGGGTGTCCTTGATTATGCCACGAGAAGCCACGGTTTCGAGCATCTGACAACATTCCGTTTAAGTTCCCCTAACTCTTGGATTTTCTTTCGAAATTTGAAGATCCGTCGTTCGAAGATAAGATCATAGTCTAAGATGTCATGATAAATGATCTAAAATTGCAAGACAAAGTTCATGTAACAAACCATGATGTTTTCCACCTTGGTTTTCAACATTTCCATTGATTTCCAACTGGATTCCTTACTTGACTTCAAACCTTATTTCCTCCTAGATTTACAAGCTGAATTTCATTCTGAATTGGTTAGGTGTCGGACTGAACTGGAATTATTATAGGATTGGATTAGATGGTTTGTGATGAAGTGCGGTTGTGGAGATTAAGTTCGTCATTATTAAAGAATAGCAATTGGAAAGCCAGTTTAATAAAGTATTGATGATCAATTCCAACGTTGTTGTTGGTCCCATCTAGTAAAGTTTAAAACTCACGCGATTAAGGCGACAACGTATATTCTATAGTCTTGATTGATGAAATTGATCGACATTTCTCGCAGTTACTTTCGCATAATCGGAGATTACCTGGAATTTTTCGAGGTTTTATCGATAAATCCTAAATTATTGGACGACGCTTAATTAATCTCGAACGGCCTAACCAATGCTACACGTAGCACGGCGAATTCCGTTACGAAAGATGAACCGGCAGATATAGGCGTATCTCGTAATTTGTATTTCCGCTCGCCAGATCGGTGCCGGATCGAGCCAAGAAAAAAGGAAGTACGGCGTGTGACGTTAGGTCGAACTTATCGAGCAGTTGGTGCAAAGTCGGCTCTTATCTTTGAAGACAACAATGTACGACATGTCGCGTGCACGATGCAATTCCGAATTGGCTCGTAGATTACGGTCAACATGGCCCACGCGTCCCATCTCGCACGCCGAACCCATTTAATGAAGCTAATTTATGTATGGAAAGTGTCACAACCGAATTCGGTTTTATTTTCTTTTCTTTTTTTTTAAGAATTCGAAATTGTATAATAAGTTCGTTCCAGCAGTACAATCGAAAATAAACTATGCGAACGCGGTCAAATAAGGTTGTCTCTGCGCTTTCCGTTAACTTTTGGGTGACTACGCCCCACATATGTATTTTATTTTTCTAAAATACAAATATACAGGGTGTCCCAGAAGTGACGAACAATATTGCTCGTACATAATGTATGAGGCATTTCGAGGGAGAAATAATTTATTTTACTCAGGTAGATAAATAGATGGACACATTATTGAAATTGTACTTCGAAATTTTATTTTGTATATTTGTGGATTACCTCAAAAGCCTTCGGAAATAGAACGATTACGAATCGAATCAAATATTTGATACTGATAAAATTATATCTTTCAATCAATACAGTGACAGATAAAGTATAGAGATTTTTCACTTTTTCACGTAACGAAATCACACAGAAATTATGTAATGATTAATTTTAATTGTCTCAGGTGCTGTTACAGTTTTATTATTGATGAACTTCTTGTCATCCTTATCAATATAAGGATGAAAAGAATAAATGAATCGATTTATTATAAACTAAATTTTAGAGAAAAGTTGTGTCATGGTAATATTGAAATTATTTAGATATAATTAGGTGAAGTAATTTTTTCATTATTTAAGTCAGTTTTCTACTATGAGAATTAATTATAGAAATTTTCATAAAAAATGAATTATTTCGAAAATTTTCGTCCGCCATCTTGAATTTCGGAAAATTTAACATCAGATTTGTGATCAGCAAATCGGAAAAATACTGGAATAAACAGATTTACAGAAAAGATTTGTCAAATATATATCGTTATACATGGAAAATTAAAAAATAGTATCAAAATTTCGGCTTCAAGCCGCCATATTAAAAATCCAATTTTTATGTTTTGAAGTTTACGGTCCGCGGACGCAAAATTTTAATTTCATAATGATCCTCATCCCATTTTGATGCAAAATAATCTGATGAACAAAAATTTTAGTGTGAAAAAATTCGAATTTGTGTTAAATAATCGTAATGATACGCCTAGTTTTTTTTTCAACGTCGATAACCTAACAGAAATTACAGCCACAAAAAATCGATAGGGAAATTACGTTTCCCGCACTAGTTACGAAATGTAGTATTTCGATTTTCAATAAAATCTTGTTATTTAAATGGTAAAAAAAAATTATTTTCTTATTTATTTGTTTCATTTATATTTTGAAATAATTGTTAACAAATGTATATATGCATATTAATAATTGTTTCAAGACTTTATTCAGATAAACTTAAGTAAAGTAAAACAAATGTACTTCAATCATATCATATTTTATTATTCTTCATTTATTCTTTTTTTTTTGATATTAAACGTTGAATCGTAAAAAGTATATTTTAATTCGCTCCTAAATAAATCAGTTGTAAACCTACTACAATAAAATGCAATACGATTTCCACAAATAAAATCGTAATTAGCAATTTAGCAATGACAAATCGCAATAGTAAAACCGTACCGCAGCATAATTTCCGAGATGTGGAATTTCTAGGATTACAGCGGGATGGCGAAATTGTCATTTGTAAATCTTAATTAACCAACACGAATGGTCTTTTATTTCATCGCATATAAAGTTTTTATTTCATTTTCGATTTTTCCATTTTAGAGAAGAGAGAGCATGTGATTCGTCGACATTTTTAACAGGGATTCATGTCAAACGTCCGTAACATTGAGTTATTACACATTCAATAAATGTTTATTCAAGTGTTACAAAATTGACACAGAAAACACAGAAAATGAGCTGTGCTTTTTTCCCCTAAAATTTCGTTGTCGATTTTCAAACGATTACTCTGTGAATTCTCACCTCGATATTCGAATAAATTTCCTCCTGAATTTCCTGAAAGAAAATCCAGCATATTCCTTATTTCCTCGCAAAATAATAATTTATGCATTATATATATATTATCTACGGTAATAAAATTTAATGTATATATATCTGAATGAACATTCCGTCAAACCGTCTGTTTCAAATACCAACATTCACGATTAAAACGTTAAATATTTAACTTTTAGACGACATTCCTAACAGACACTGGAAACAAAAAATAAAATAACGAGGAAAAAATGCCAGATAATTATAACGAATAATGAATACAAATGCAATTAAAGCGACCACTTTCCCGTTCCCACGATTTTATAGAATAAGAAGTCTCATAGAACCGCGTGATGACGCAGCAAGCGAAGCTCATAAATTCGCCAACTTATTCGTTGAGTGCATAAACCCACTTTACCTTCAATTCGCGTTCTAGTTTATCCAACATTTCCCTCTTCGGGAACTTGTGATAACCAACCGACTCTAAAACTTTTGTACATACATAGTTCTAGTGCCCCAGAACTTGCCGAGGACATTTAATGTCTGTATTTTGCGTAATACTAAAATAAATTAGAATAGCTGGGATCGCTTCCCAAAAATTCCCTTTTGACTTAGAAACAAGATTAATTGATGAATAATTACATAATTTGTTTTACGGTAAATAAACAAAAAGCTTTTGTTAGATAGGACATCACTGACTAAGCCAATCAAGTTACTTGCCCTCACTAACCCTGTTACTATCTTTACATACCTAGGTATGAAATCAATTGCACCCATCAGATCATCTAATGTAATCGAACTTCAAACAAAGGCTATGCCCTGTTCGAATTATGTTAACCGCATCCAAAAAAATGCCAACTATCCAAAAACACAATTAGTCGACTTAAACGTAAATCCATCCGACCTTGATTCACCCAACCCTCATTACTTTCTTCAGTGTCCATCGCAAACTTGATACGAGATCGCTTTTACGATTCATTTCTCCGCAAACAGTCGGAGGTGCGATCGGCGCCAATTGGGCCCGAGGCGACTTTGGAGATGAGGCTTACATGCGAACGTACCCACGCACGTATATTTGTCCCCCTGCACGCGTACACGTACACACACTCCCCAGTGGAATGCAGGATGGATCCGTCTCTGATAACCCGCCCATCGGAATGCGTCCCCAGTGCACCTCCCTGTATACATTCCACCTTCCTCCCGACCATGTCCACCTCCCCTACACGTTTCTTTTTCCTCTCCTCGTCTTATTATCCTTGGACCCCACTGAAATCCGCCGGATTCCTCCACGCGTATACATTATGCATGTAGGTACGCACGAGTGCACGCGCGGGGGGGATCGCATGAAAGGGCATCCCGGGGATTAAGGGAGGAGGAGGAGGAGGATCAGAATGAAGAACAAGTGGAGGAGGGGGTGGTAGGGGTGGGAGTTATTTTTAGAACGATCCAAGACTATTTTTAGAGGTGGCCAGCCTGGCTTAACCCTGACTTACGTCTCCGTCCTACGTTCCCCGACGACGCGTAGGACGCGTGTGAGTGAATCAACACAAAAAACGCTTCACCTCCAATGGTTCCTGCTCTCGGTCTCATTCGCCGCTATATTGTTTCCAGCACCGGTCGAGCTTGTCACGTTAGCACCACTACTCACCTCTGCTGGCATTTTCAATTAATTACGCGAACTTATTTGGCAAAGTAGGTGTGGCCTGAACCACCTAAATTGCTTAACGAGTCGTGTAGTTGCTCTAACGACCAAAGATGTGATTATGTCATTCAAGTCGACCTATTGCGTGATGTCTATTTGCTAAGATCAAAATATTTTCAACTGAGCATTTTTTCGCACATTATTTTCATGCTTTGTTCATAACGTGTTCTTTTTCTACCGACTACTCCCGACCCATCATCAATTTCCCCAGTGACCTAGCTTTCAGGCTAATCTTTCCAGTAAGTATTGTCAATGTCATATAGCGAATGATCATCAATCCTAAGATGATGTCGAGTCCATTGGCTTGATTTCAAGAGTATTCATGATCTAATCATTTCATTATACAGAATTATCTTTATCCTTAGGTGGTTTCTTCCACCAATCATCATTCTTGCGAATCGCTTTCCAAATGCGTTATAAGTGAATGGAGAAAGCACAACGAATTCGGAATCCGGAGGCAGGTGTTCTCCAGATAAGACAGCAGTCATCCTTTCACGCGTTTCATTTCCTGACCCGAGACATTCATTGTTCGATTAATTGGTTGGGCATTCCAAAGGTCGTTTCGCGCTTAATTATATATGCATAATTCTCCAATCTTGACAGATCAGACACGCAATCTGTTCCGGATAGAATCACCTTTTATCTTATAAATCGGTATTGACATTCATCTATTCTTCCCTGCAAATAATTAGCAATTTGCATGGGAAATTCAATACCTCGAGAACACCCATGGGAAATGTTCAGTATTCCCGGAATGACAATAGAAATATATCAATGATGAATTGGTGAATTGTGTCTGGGACGTCGTTCCCACTACAACCGATGTTTTGGATTCACTTAATTTTATACGTAATTAAAAAATTTTTCGTGTAGTTATCGAGGACTAAGGGTTTTTTCTACCTTAAAAAACGGTACTCTTGCATCTTACAAAACATGGTCTGATGAAAAATTCAACTCAGTTTTAATATGACACAGAAGCATTTTCAGACAATGAAGAAGCTATGTTCAATGGTTCATAAAATTAATTTTATGATCATCGTGCTACTTTCTTGAAGTCTACTCCATATAATTCAACTTTCCATTCTGAACTTTGACCGAAGCTTTTGCGGACGGTAATGTAATGGCTTACAAATATTTCGACTAACTTTTACTCACAATAGGCGTGCATTGATTAAGCTGTGCACAGTCATGCGCGTCATCGAGCTAAGAGATTTGCGTTTTACGGTTTGGAACAAATCATTGGGAATTCGTTTTTGATTTACGGCAGTGAAATTGACGGCGGATGACGCAATTTTCAGGACTCTATTTGCGGAGCGACTATACGTGTACCTAAAACTAAACAACAGCTCTGCTCCGGTTTCCCGCCTCCTTACGGACTTGCGCGATGGTTGGGTTCGAGCTTTCGGAATGTGCCAAGTGTAACGTTCAGTCACGTCCATTGTTTCAATGAGATCGTTGATGTCACGTTTGAGGCGGAAGTGTACTTATGTTGGACCTGGAAGTAGATTTGCACACAGCTGTCGGAATAGTGACGTTATGAATTAAATGCCACTAACATGGGAAATATTGCAAAATCATGACCTTGACAGACCTCTTTGGGCTTTCGTAAACATTTTCAATTTTTAAACGCGATTAGCTGGGAAAAATTGGCGGGCATTTGAATCTATATTACTCAACCGGTTAGTTAACTACTTCGGTAGGAGTGTTGGCCGGTAGTAGTCAAACAAAGCGAAGAACATAAATAACTTTCATAATAAGTTAAAAAGCATGACTCTGAGTTATCAAATGCTGTTATGAAATATGAATCATCGGAATTTGTCACTTGCCAAATACGCATCCTCGAATTGTAGAGTGTATAATAGTAACTGACAAGGCCGCCAAATATTTTAGTGTCTAAAATCAGATGTTTTTTATGCTTTGTCCAGTTATATATAGAACGTTATATGCGTACAAACAAATAAATCGCGTGACATAATGTTGTTGTGTACACGTAAACAACGTTGAGTTTCATACGAATATTTCAAAACGGCGCGCATATTTTCGAAACCACAAATTTGTTTAGTATAAAATAAATTAAACAAGAGAGATCAACAAATACTTTGAATCGATAAGGCTGCGCTGAACCAGACACAACAATAAGACTGAAGACTAAAATAGCCGATGTCATTTAATGTCATTAACGCTACTGCGGCAAACTTTGACAGAACATGATTAAATTTTATAATTTATACATTATATGTAAAATCAAGTTGACAGTTTGTCGTTCGCAGCTTTTTTATTCAATGGCAGAATGACAATGAAAACTGCCGGCATTGATTATAGCACTATGCTTTTATCATAACGTTTTAGCCATATGCCATCGGATGACGGGTGATGCTGGGTATAGCTGCTAGATTTTTTCGCAAACTTAATGAAATAATATGGCCCAGTGGGAAATTAAGCGGTGTCACGTGATTTCCTTAATGTTGCGTCAAGGCTGTGCCAAAAGCAACGGCGAGTCACTTTTAACGAATTTCCTTGAATTTCGTCTAGAATCATGGAGTTACCGTCGAGATTTTTTTTCTGTTTTTGACAGAGTTTATCGACTCTATCGCCTTCCCTTGTCTTTTTTATTAGTCTGTTTTTACTTTCATTAAGTTTTATCCTTTTTGGGTTGATGTTCGCCATTATTTAGCCTTCTTGCTTTTTCTTGTTTATTCACTCTCTTCTATTTTCCGACTCTTTCTGTTCTTCGAATTTAAGCAGTTTTTCAAAACCCAACATTTTTATCTCGCAGATTTGGTTAATTCGTATATCGGAACAGGTTAGAAAGTTAAAACCCATCGAGTTCAAACGCAGCGCATTTCGAAGATCCAATATGGTAATAGTCCTAATGAAAGCCTCGAATTCGATGTTTATTAAAAGACTTCACGCACGTGGCGTGCCATATATTTACATACGTAAGATGTCTCGAAATATTCGAAGTTTCCCTCCTTTGTACACACGCGGACATGGAAGTACACTGGCTGTACAGTGGATGTACAATAGACGTAAACACAAATAGGTTTTCTAATGGACAAACAGTGGACCTACATTGTTTTGATCCAATGCACGTGTGAGTCTGGACGTCCATTTTATTCGTGCACGTCTGGAGATTGAATGGACAATGGCGAAAAATTGGACGAATCATGGACGTCTGGTATTAGATGGAAATAATGCACCTCCCAAAAAGATGCCTAAACATTCAGTAATGCAAGGTTGTACATCATTGTTCAATAATACAAATTTGATCTTGGCATATATAATGCGAAAAGTCCTGATTAAACGTGTAAAACCATTGCGAAAGGTTCGTTCAAAACCTTTGAAAAGTATGATCCTATAACAAAGGCCATCGGAGCTCTAGGCATTCTCGCAGCAACTTCCCTTGTTCAATCATCTCGGGTTTTTCTCAAGCGCCCGTGCACGAGTGAATCGAAAGTCAGTTCGCTGCATAAAAGTAGGTGAAAAACAAGACGACGTCGACGCTCGGGAGATGGAGGAGGAGGAAAAAATTCGTGTATCTTAAGAGGGCCAGCTGTTCGGTCCCTGTACAGGCCATGCGTCACACGATCGACCTACTTTCCAACGCTGAGGCAAATGCCGGTAAGATTCGCCAGGCGCAGAGAAAAAAGCGTCCTCATCGCGAGAAGACACCCGGAGGATATTCGAAACGTCGGCACAGCCCAGTAGTTGGATGCGCAGACGCGCAATAAAAATAACGGCGATGAATTGCCCGCGTATATTTATAGAGGTACCCCACCCCCCTGCTCGAGTCGTCGCCGATTGGGCCGTGGTCCATTAATTATTTCCGATGCCGCCACGGTGGTGGGAATACGAAGAATCGAGGACGACTTTTCGCCGAGGGATTCTTTTTTGTCGAGATACACCTCGCATTTTTCATCGAGGTGTTTTTATAGGTAGTGAGATCGACGTTTTACCAAGTCCTCAGGGACGTTTCTCTAAGGTGTTGACCACAATGTGAAAAGCACATTGACTCGATAACACAATGTCAACAATTAACGATTGTTCCGAATGTCCCAATGAAATGTCACTTGGTTGATGTTCCAAAATTTGACGGGAAACGACAATGATGCGTCATCCAATGTAAGTCCAGATGTCCACTGGCCAGGATGTCCATGTGGTGTTGACTGTATACGTATCATGGCCTTACAATGGGCGTACAATGGACTTACAGTGGAGTCCAATTGATATATGAACAATGGGTGTAAACAGGTAGGTTTCCTACTGGACAGAAACTGGTCGTCCAATGGACGTGTGAGTCTGGAAGTCCATTATTCATACGTATCTGGACATCCTATGTACTTCGATGGAAGAATGGACGAACATACGAATCATGGACGTACAGTGAACATTCGGTGCTAAAGCGATGATCAATTTGTTTTATTGAAAATGTCGTTTAAAAAACATTAGTTTACTCATTTAGGTTAGGGGTTTCCCCTTTCAACCATTAAAAGGTACGGTTTCACCATCTCTCATTAAAACATAAATCATCGATTTAAATAATAATAAAAATAATCAAAAAAATAAGTAAATAAATAAAAATAAAAAAAAATAAATTAACAAAAAAAAAAAAAAAACAAAAGAAAAATAACGTGCATTTAAATATCGCAATACGCATTCATACATTTTAAGTAATTCGCAATAAATTGCCTGTTCGCAGCGTTATCTTTGTAATTATAGAGCAATATTTACCAAGATGAACTCAAAAGATTGACATTAGTACCACTAATTACGGAATTACTAAAACGTTCATTATACGTTTAATTATTCGCAGATAACTCATTATAGCCTTCTCGTGATATAAAATCAATTTCCAAGTCGAGTATTAGCGTGATGGAGAATAGTATTTTTAACGAGGAGTATAAAGCAAACACCCCGTGAAAAGTGGCACACGGTGAAAATTCATTCGCGTGGGAGTAGTTTACTGTGCTTCTCTACTTTTATGCTAGTGGTCCCATGCAATATTCATAAATATTATTATTCTCAACGTATTATGGCTGGTGCTAACTGTAATTGGACTTGGTACCGTTAGGTACTCGTTATATCGACGATTATTCGTCGTTCAGACTTTAATTACGTCTTAATATCTTCGGCAATCGCTGAAACGTGCTGGGGAAAATGAACTATTTTCCAGGGGAATTTCTCACAATCCACTTTTTCATTCATTACAAAGCATATGATTTCATTAATGATTTGAATGTCATTTCTAAGCCCATCATTTAAACATTTTTTTTTTAATCGAATTAAAAATATCGGATATACTTCAACTAGAAAACTAATTGCTTTAAAATGGTAAAAAAACTAAAAAAAAACATGTCACTTTCTATCAGGATTGTATTAGAATCTGTCCAAAATCAGCGTGCGCAAAGTAGCACTTGACGCACTTGTGCAAAAAATAGGGATACAATTGATGGATTATTCAGTCAATCGACGCGTCGTCGTGGTTTGGTGTTATAAACATGAAATTCAAAATGGCGAACACGGTAGCCAAATAAAACCAACCGAGGTTCGTTAAGGTCGTTAAGTCTACGAAAATTTAAAAAAGAAACAAGGTGGCGGAGAATTTTTGAAAAAAGTCCATTATTATTGTATCAGAACTTATAGATTATATTTTATTGTTTTTGTTTTGTTTTGTTTTGTTGAATCAAATATAAATTCTGTCATTTAAAATGGTGGATTCAATATGACGGACATATTTACAAAAATTTTAATGTGTTTGTTTTTTAAGATTTTTCATTTACACAATCCTGTTTTAGAATTACTCTCGCAGATGCACGAGACCCTGCCATTGAGGACGTCTTTCGAAAACACAAAAGGCATAAATTTTCTAAAAAAAAAAAAGCGTCAAACGTTCTAATTACGCGGCGGTTATTTTTTAGCGAATGACAGTATGGCATCAGCAGTTAGCTTGAATGGAGCTCACACACACACACACACACACACACAAATATATATATATAAGAAAAGTGCGACCTCCCGCACTGGGGCGGTCCAGACCCTTAAAAATAGACATTGTCGGAGTCGCCGAGGATCGGCGATCGGATCATCCCGAAAATATCATCGATGCGAAATACTCCCCCGCTCTGAACCGAGCGTAAACAAGACACTCCCAATGAAGCACCGCCGAGTGTTAAAGACGAAATTAGCCGAGGATGAAGAATCGGAAGCCTATATCAGCCAAGAAAGTTCTAGGATGCCTTGATTTGATTTTGACGAGAATCGCGTTGGATTGGAGTTTCAATCGATTTTAGGCAATTTTTTTAATGGGGTCCAGAAATCGATCATTTTTATCGATTTTTTTAGTTTGGATTTTTGTTTAGTTTCCTGAATTTTTGTTTGTTTTTTTATGTTTTTCATGGATTGTTGACGATTGTAACCTTTTTTTTGTAATAATTTAATTTTTGTTGATTATTTGTTTGATTTTTTCCCAATATTCGCAACATCTTTCTGATATGAGTATATACATTTTTCTAGTTTTATCCGTTTTCACCGTTTTATTTATTTTCATGTTTTTTTTCTTTCTTTGCAACAAATTTTTTTTCTCTTTTGCCCTGTTTTGTATCATTTTAAATTTCTGTTTATTATTTTTACATCTACATCGATGTTACGATAACCTGTATATCTATTGTTACATTTTTATTTGTTTTTATCTATTATTGTTATCAGTTTTAATAAATTTTTATTCGATTTTATTTTTTGTGAAAAATTTCGTTCATTTTTTTTTTTCAATTTTTGTCTATGTCACAACTTCGGCTGTTGTCGATATTTTCCGTGCATTTTCGTATTTTAGACAACATAATTGTCTTCCTTCGCCATATTCCTTATTTTTTTTATCACATTATATTTATTATATATATGTATGCTCTATACTTCATCGTTTTTTCTTGGTTTATTTTTTAAATTGGTTTCTTTTTACCATAACCTCAACTTTTTTTAAATTTACGTGTTTTTCGCAGCATTTAAAACTTTAAGACACCTTTATTTTCCACATTTTTTCTTTCATTTCAACAACCTTGCACTTTTATCTGTTTCTTTCAAATTTTGTCCAGTATTATCGATTTCAATTTTTCGGTATATTGATGGAATGTTGGAAAAGAAATATCGATGAATATCATAATATTCGGAGTGCTCTCTCGGGGCTTGTTATCATAGCGAAGATCGTAAAATCTGCTTCCATGACAAATGTTCCATGTACGAATGTGTCTTCTGAATCATATGCAGTCGTTGCACATCTTTCATGACAATAAGTACTCACGATTTCTTCGTCTGAAATACAAAGAAAGAACATGCTAGCATTGTCATTTTTCTGAAAACGGTGTATAAACTGGGAAGGATTAAACATGATGTCAGTAAAATGAGATCAGAATGTTGAAATATTCATACCTTCGATTTTTCAACATATATAGATGTACATACATGTATGCACACGAGCACACATATATGTATATATGTGTATACACAGTCGAAAATTGTTTAGAATGTGTGTTGAAAAAAGAAAAAAAAATTTTTTTTAAAGTGTCCAATATTTTCACAAATTAATTTATTAAAATAAATGTATAGACGGAAACAGACGACAAGTTGTCAAGCACAAACAAAAATTGTCGAAAATAAAAGTGAAAATTGTCGTAAATATAGACTAATAGGATTAGAACGGAAAAATGTTAAACAATAAGAGAGAATTATTATAAACTGATGGAAATACCGAAGGAGAGAAAATAAATGTTCAAAAATACACACTGCCAAAACGAAATTGTCTAGAAAACAACTATTGTCAAATGTATCTGTCATCTTATTTTAGAATAATTATTCTTATTAAATTTTTATGTTTTTATATTGTCAACCATTATCATTCATTTTAATACCTCTCTCTTCGATAAAATTCCTGAATTTTCATACATTTCTTCTATATTTGCGGGTATTTTTTTAAATTTCAAACATTTTTACCGACCGAGCAATTTTAAACTTTTTTACCCATTTGCATATACGTCAGTTCCCATTGATGACAATCCGTTCGTAATACATTCCATTGTATATATACATTACAACGATAAAAAGCATGTCTCAAATCGACCACAATTATATGCCGAACAAATCGGTTCAGTTTCACACAGAAAAATCCTCATATTAACAGCTCTTATAAATCATTTCCACATATCTATATATACGTATGAGCGATCGCACGACACAGAGGGAGTCCGTCGTCTAAAAGCGCAAACATCGTTATATATAGAGTATATATAGGGCTACACGTGGAGCTGCCATGGATCGAATGGAGAAATTTCACTTTCCATATCGTGATCCATAGATCTTGGCTCGAGGAAATCGGGCGCCACGATGTTCTCAGCACGACCGCGTTCAAAACGATGATAATACAAATGAGTCAAATATAGGCACACCGATGGGTGCAGCATGAGTGACCCGATCGGTAAAAAAGAAAAAAGGAAACTGTCGGATATCACGGTTTTACGACGAAGCCGCTGTTGGGGACTCGTGGTCCATCGATCTTCTTTGATCGAAGCCCAGATCCTGATAATTACCGCTGCGCCGGCTATAGTGCCGACAAAAGGCCGAAAAAAAAATGGGGAAATTCATTTATGACATAATGGTTTATACGAAAATTGTGCCCTGGGTGGTTTCTAATCTATTGTAATATAGTTCGGTCTAGATCTCGAGTCCTTTTGTCTGGTTATATTGATAATTATGAAAATTGCCAATGGGCATATGATATAATAAGTCATAGAAATGATACAGGGAAATATAAAACTATACTCATAAAAAAATAGTCCTCATAAAATGCTTTATTTCTAATATATATCTGCACGTGTGTGTGTATTTTACTGGTAACAATTTTTACTGACTTTTGACCATTTTCATACATTTTTCTGCCTGTTGTCAATCATTTTTTTTTTTTTTTTTCACTAATATTTTACATTATTTTCATTTCAGTAATTCTCTTTGTCATTGTCGACTTTTCGAATTTTTCAAAAATTTAACAAAAATTATTATTTTTTTTCGTCATTCGGTTTTTTGATTAATTTTGTTGTTTTTGATCACGTACAATTATAACTCTTTTAACGATCATTTATCATCATTTGTAGACCTATAAAGTAGATCTTTACGCCCGTAAATAAAGGAACCGAAACCTGTATGACGTAGTAGTATATTTCGTACCGTGGGCGGAAAGTTCAACTTTACGCCCACGGTAAGAAAATAAATTTTTCGTTTTCCTTTGTTTACATTTCTGTTTAACACTTTTTTTTTAAACAAGATTTGATGATCGCGAATGAGATATAGAAGAGATAAACATTTACAATATGACAAACGTATATTATGGTTCATTTATCTTTAATTCCCACTCTTTTAATTAATTTTTTTTTAAATGAAATCGATACATGAAAGACGATTTCATCCATTTTTGTTCATTCTATGTTCGTGCTCCAACTTTTTACCAATTATTGTCTGTTTTTATGAATTATGTTTACTTTTCGCGAGTATTTCTTTAATTGTCCTATGTTTCAATGAAATAGATTTTCTGTCTTTTTGTCGGCTTATCTTGACAGCTTTTAATTGGTTCGAGACTTTCGCGACAAAAACAAAAAACAAAAAACTATAGTAACGGAACGCTCTTACTACTTATTTATTAAGGGCTTACAGGGGTCTTTTGAGTAAAAAATGCAACATTTTTGTGATTTTTTTTCTGTATTTCGTTATAACATATATATTCGGGATAAAGTGCATTTTAAAAAGTGGAGTTTGAACTTTAATTTCTGAAAATTTCAACCAAAAATATTTCAAATTCAGCCGATGGCAACCACTTTGCGGTAGCGTTGTAGAAAATAAGCTCCTTTCGGTGTCCCTCGTAACTCGATGTAGATTTATCTGAAAACAAAAATCCAAAAAGATTTTATTTCTGGAGAGGTTTTTCGAGGCCCCAACGATGTCCGAATATTTTTTTTTTTTGTATTTCTAATTTATTTAGAACGTTTTTAAGCAAAAATCGTGTTTTTCAGCACTAAAAGTCGGCCATTTTGTAGCTGTAAAATCATACATTTAAACGTGTATAAGATGAAAATTTCCCAATTTTTTGTTGTTACTTACATAGAGTCGTCGATTCCAGGCCCATATTCAAGTGTTCAAGTACACCGAGGCAGAAACTTTAAAAAATCATATCTCCGTCAATTCTTCACCAAATTACTTGAAATTTTAAGAGAATACTCCTGAGACTTTATACTATCGAATAAAAAAATAAAAATTTTTGACCATTTTTGACCCCTGTAAGCGTAGAACGAATATTTAATTTATAAACTTCGATATTATTTATGTTGTCGGGTATTTTATAATATTAGAAGTGTATTATTGTTAAGTAATAAGTGAGTTAATATAAGCGAGAATAGTCCTGAAAATAATATAACAAAATTATTACTATGTACAATTTATGTAAAATAAAAATAAAAATTAATCGATATGTTTGTCTACTGACACTAATAAAGTTTATCGATTGTGTTTCTAATGTTATGTAATCATTTTTAGGTAAATGCAGGATCGCCAGCGGAAGCGGCAGGTTTGAAGGCAGGGGATTCCGTGATTCGGGTCAACAGCACTGACATGTATAATTTGAGGCACAAAGATGCGCAAGACGTAATTGTTAAATCTGGCAACAATTTCGAAATGACTATTCAAAGGTACGTTTAATCAATTCTTATACTTAATTTATCATAATTTGTGTAATATTGTTTACTATGCACTACTGTCCATGTAATTTTGTTAGAGGCTTGGTGAATAACATTATTGATTGTCCAGTGACTTTTTGTTGACAATTAACATGTTACAAATGTGATTTTTATATGCAAATTTAACATTCACCAGTTCTCCGCATGATTTTGTGAATGCGAATATACCTGTACGATGATAAAAGATTACCGTGGATATATTGTCATTGTAAAAAGAATGAAATAGAAGAGAATTACAAAAAAAAAAAAAAATAAAAAAAAAGAAAATAAATAAAAAAAAAACAAAAAAAAAAAAAAAAAAAAAAAAAAAAAAAAAAAAAAAAAAAAAAATAAATAAATAGAAAATAAATAAAAAAAATGCTTATGAATGAAAATAAAAGCAAGCATTCCTTAACAGTTATAAAAAATGACGAAAGTTTTAACGAGTAAAAGAAAAAGAAAATAAACTAAGATACAAATTATATAATTAAAATTAAAAGGACAGGATGTAATGATGAATACATATGAAAACAATAGCAAAAGGCGCAAAAGTGAAGGTTTTGATAATTATGCAAAATATGACTTTATGAAAAATATAAGTCCTAATTTAATAGGTAAAATAAAGAGAATTATTTATACTACTTCTATATATATAAATAATAGTTATGAATGTCATTACTTTATATGGGATATAATTACAAAAAATGTTGTACAATTGAGAGATTCGACAGATATTGTCAAATGTGATAGTATCTCACTCTCCAAACTTCTTAAAGTCGAATGTCACTCTAATAGGAGTGAATTCAATGTCGAAAGAGAAATAACGAAAGTGAAAATTCGCTCTTTTGAAAATCGGCTTATTTTTCATGCTTGAACAGAGAAAATTCACTCCAAGAAATTTAAAGAGATATTGACAAAGTCCAAAAAGTGAAAAATTTTTGTTAAAATTCAAATTGGTTCATTAAAAAAAAAAAAAAAAAAAACAATACAAAAGTTCTAAAAACGTGATCAAAATTGACGATTCTACTGAAACTGGCGGAAAATACACACTGATGTCTCGCTTATCAAAAATTAAACAAAAACAACATTTTTGCAATAGTGACAATTGATCAAAAGTAGCACATATTGATGCAAAGAAGTTGAAAAGTCTATAGTAGAAAATGACATCAGTTTCTGCCCAATTTGTCTGGCCTTTGCGTCATAAAAGTAACAGAGTTAAGAAAAAATAGCCACATGAAACTGGTCTGATTTACTCCTAGGGGTTGATAAAGGCAATAAAATTTTGCAAAACCAATAAGAAATTGTCAAAAATCAACATAGAAATCGAATTAAGAGAAATTTTAGTAAAAACAAAAGTTGAAGAAAGACAAGGTTGAAATAAACGGAATAACTGAAGTTGATATAAAGAAAAATCAAGATAGACAAAAAGAAAATGCAGAAGTTAATCCTAAAAAAAAAAAATTAAAAGTTGACGATTCATCCTATGTACGAATTAGTGAAGAAAATACAAAGAATGAAGTTGATTAATATGAGCTGAGATTAAGAGAAAACAAGTAGAAAAAGATTTATTTATAGGTAGTGCCTAAAAGTGGCTAACGTCGATTCTGCCCTTATAATGAGAATGGAAGTAATACAATGTTAAACAATTTTCAAATAAATTGAATTATTTTCATTTTAATTTATAAATACAACAGTTTATTAAAGTAAGTTGAATGAAGTTGATTTAATAGTTGACAAAAATTGTAAAAATTGAATTAATTAAAGTTCATAAACTAAGTTGATAGGGAAAAAACCAAAGTTGACAAGAAGAACCATGAGATTTGATAAGAAGAAGAAGCAAAGTTAATAACAAGAACAAACAAAGTTGATAACGAGAAAAGTTATTAAAAAGTATTAAGATTTGTCAATAGAATCGAAATTTAACGTATGTGTACGTGTACGTAAACATAAACGAATGTTGATAAATAATGAAATTTGATGGATACAGATATAAACTGAAGGCATAAAAAATGAAAACAATCATGAATTGTAGAAACTAAGAAATGTAAGAAGATAACAATAACTAACCAAACTAATAAAATAATAAAACAACAAAGAGCAAAATAGAAAGATCTGACAAAATTGAAAAAAGTGGATAACAATCGAAAACAAAAATCAAGACTGAAAATTATCAAAAAATGTTAAATATTGATAAACGTGTAAATTTTCATAAAATTAAACAAAGATATACCTTGATAATTCAATTATGACTGATAAAAATATTAATAAAGTAATGAAAATTACAATTTCTGACTGTGATTTAAAACAGCTTTTCCATGATATGTTTTATAACATAATGTATTATTATAAGCTTCACAATAACCTATATCAATTTTACAGAGGGGGTGGAACGTGGAGACCGAGTGTGTCTCCGGTTTGTGGATCGATTCCGTCTCCACAACCGAATGCTCCTGCGAGTTGCATTTCTCCAGTCACGAAAACTTCCCTTGCCGCTAAAAAACAGGAAGTGCCACTTATCGGAAGTGGGCATAATTTCAGCCCAAAACCATTCGTAAGCATATTTTTTTCTAAAAACTAAAGTATCAACTATAGAAATTAAAATCAATTACTGTTAATTTTAGTTAAATCGAATAAATCGTAATTTGAAATTAAAAAAACATTTTTTTTTTTCATTGTATTACAATTTTTTCACCGAAACAAATTTTATGATAATTTTATTAATTACATCTTTATTTTATTGTCAGTAATAAAATATAAATTGATAATTGTCAAAATACATGAATTAAGTAATTCTTATACCATTGCAGTTGAATGGCACGAGTGACGGGTCGATCAAGTCGATCGTAAATAAACAATACAACAGTCCCGTGGGCATTTACAGCGAAGAAACGATCGCAGAAACATTGTCTGCTCAAGCTGAAGTACTGGCAGGAGGTGTTCTCGGGTATGACAAAAAATGACTATTTATCTGTAAATAAATTATCGATAATAATTCCACATACGTATGTTGCAACATATCTATAATTTAATTTGAATAGTTGAGAATTTTAGAAATTTAATTTGTTATTCTATTGTACAGGGTTTCATTAAAAAAATGTCACGTTTATACACTACATGACTTTTAAAGAGCGATGGGTTTTATCGAAATTTGATTCGATAACGTAGATTTCGAATAACGTGTACTTTTTGTTAGCCAATAACCGCAGCTGTGGAATGTCGCGCCATCTGCGGGCCGTCAAGTGGGTCAAGCATTCCTATTGGCCAAGTTAATATGCCAAGCGATTTTCAAGCTATGATTTCAATTTTAGTAAAATGTATTGTTTAACTTTACTGAAAAAATGGTTCCTACTGTTTACTGCAGTTGTGGGACACCCTGTACATTAGACTGGTTAATTTCGAAAGAAATGAATTATCGAATAACTTAACTCGCTGTTTAATTTTACTAAACAAAATTTACAGAGTTAATTTCAAGAAAAACGAAAGAAATTACAACGCCGAAAACAGCGAAGTCTTCAAAATGGTGCAAGAAGCCGACAAGGAGCCGAAAACGCCCGAACCCGGTTAGTATATCTATAGTTATTTAGTGAACCACTTGAGAATGATGATTTCTTTTTTCCCAAGATAAGGTAATTGTCCTTATCCATGATTTGACCTCTGCAATTAGTTGAAACGAGCAAACTACATGATCTCAAGTTGGTACACATATATCAAATTGAGAAATAAATCGCGTTCGAAGAATTTTGGCTTACTGATTCGTAATTGAAGAACAAAAATAGCATAAGCTTTTCCGAAAATTCAGGTTATACGAACCAAAAATAGCAGAACTATAACTAATACTGAGAGGATTATTCCAAAATGGAAATATATGAAGTTCGATTTTCTGTCATAAGAATGAAATACGAGAATAAAATTAAATTGAACGTAGGTACTTTAATTATTTTTGCAAAAAAAAAAGTTTCGTCACGTGTCACTAATCAAAACTTCTGCTATTTTTATGAAAAAATTAAATGTCAACATTTCTACGTATTCCAAAATTATCAAGTTGAAAAAAAAAATAACAAACATATATATTAATCATAAAACCCCTGTTTACCTAAAACATGTTTATCTGGTTTGAAACCTTCCTTGGTGTTTTTACAGTGTTTGTATTGAATTTTTTAAAGTTTTTTTTTTTTTTAATCTAATTAATTTATATTTGAATAAATCCTTAAAGATTTGATAGGTATGAATTTATATTTTCGTGTATTATTTGTATACGAATACCGTCTCATGCATGTGATTGTCACACTAGCACCATTAGCGGAACCAATAGTACAGAGTGGAAAGGTAACCCCCGTTTCGACAGTCGCCCCTGCGATCAGATCGGTGCAGGCACCGGAAACGAAACCACAACCCACCACGCCGCAGTCCAGCTTACCACCAGGACAAAACATTTGTAACGAATGCGAGAGGTTAATTGTGTAAGTTCTCTGAAAGTGATTTTTCAGGTCGAGAAGAGAGTATTGGGGAACACCGAACAACGTCAAGCTAACGTTTGTGAACCAGATACAAACCAGACACGCTCTGTCCAGTAACAGATGATGACGTAGTAACCAATAGTCGTCCAGCTCAAACGTTATACACGACTGATGATTTCTATCCTAAACTTTTCAGAATATCCAAAACTAGTGTAAACATTTGTTTATGGGTAGTACTGACCCTTACATTTTTGATTCGCTGTAGTTCCACCGCGGACCGAGTATTACTCTGCGGTTAGCCACGCGGTGAGCAGGGCAATATCGCCAAGATCCTCGACACCCTTGAGCTGCGATCTGAATCAATGTCATCAGCGAATAACGAATTCCCACCACGAGACCACTGTCATACAGAGGGAGGCCAGGAAGATCATGATCGATCGTCAATGCGATCAAGGGGCATATTTCTCCGATAACGATCCTGTCGTTTGTCACTACTGCGACAATCCGATCGTGTAACTATATTCACGCTTTGTCGAGCCACGGTTCTCCCCTTTTTTATGAAACTGGATGTTTGTTCCCTCTGCATCTCTTTGGAGTGATATCGATGTTTTCCCTACTCCTGCACTTATTTCTTCCTCATAAGTCCTGCGGCGGAAATACAAATACATTCTAGGTTTTGTAAGTTTATATACCCTTAGTGCATTTGAATCAACGTCCTTACTAAAGGTTCCACGTTGTGTACAATTTCTTTAGTCCTGAGTTTGTCCTTACGTTCCTGTTTGAGATCGAAAGAAGGTTCAGAAAAGAAAATAGTAATGTCTGGATCACTAGCAAGCTGGAATGTACGCATGAACCTAAGTTTCCTATCCGGAATCCTGTTTCAATTACACTTTACAAATAGTTGAAATTCTCTCTATTAGCAACAACAAAAAAAAGGAAAATTCTTCATGTACACGAGTTAACAGATGGACCATAAATTAAAATAAATGTATCTTATTCGTAGTTCTAGGGCAAGGTGGGTTCTAACACAATTGTATTTTTCAATCGTACGCACGGATATTCTTAGAAGGTTTTAATAAGACTTCATAAATACTCTAGCAGTGAAGAATTTAGACTGAATCCTGATGGTATCCTACGTTATTTCAGTTCTTTGAGGCCGAAAAAATATCGAAAGTTGTATACATAATTACAAAAATGTTAAAAGACAGTTTTAAAAAATGAGAAATAGTATCTATTTCTATCCTGTGTTCTCTTGTCAAAAGATTCACGTCTACAAAGAATTAGTCATGTGATCGGATCGAACGATCAATCGCCGTATGATCATTTCCTCACAATGCCCGCAGTTCAAGAACGCGCGATTTCCTGTTTGGCTCCGAATTGATCGCGTCAATTAATTGAACACAGACTGCAGATGATTCTACGGTTATTAATACACCTATGTTCTTCATTTTTACATCCTTGATACAATGCGCACAGTAAATGCTATCGAAAACATTACAACCTACATTGTAAGAGTTGGACAATCATCTAAAGTACTCTCTGTAAAAACAAAAGAATAATTTATAGTAATGTGAATATTCTGCTCGTAATTTGTACCCTATTTCGCTTTCGATGGTGAACCCTCTTTGCTTGTGTTCATCCTTGCCACTTTTTCATTTACTGGCGAAGATATTTTGTAATATCCATGTTTAAAATTTGTTTGTTGGTAGTGTGTGAAAATGTTATTTATTTCCTCTTTCTCTGTCGCTTTTATAGTGTTGTTTCCATAGACGGGCTTCATATATACGTATATATGTTACAAAAATAAGGTGTAAAAAAGTCCTTATTGTAAGACGTTGTTCGTTTCTGGATGGTTTCTATCTGTGACTGCATTCAATAATTTTTTATATATATATATAAAAAAAAAAAAACATTAAAAAGTGTTTATTCAAAAATTAAAATGACAATGTCTTTTATTCTTCATTCGGACGACAATAAAGTCGTTTATTATTATTGTTATAGAAACAGATAGAAATTTTCCCAGTTATGTGTTAGTAGGATCACTGTGAAATGAAATAACAAACAATTGATTATTATTACGTGAAGAATTTCAACCAAAAAAAAACAACTTTTTTATGATTTTGCAACGTCAGAATAAAACAAAATTTTAATTTTTGTGTAAAATTAAATTCAACATTTCACAAATGCTTAAATCCTTCACGTATTTTAATGAAATCAATGGAATGATATTCATGATTTAAATATGGGACTGATTCATTGTACTTTTTTTTTCACGAAATCTTTAGCGGAGTTTTCGTGAGGATCAAGGAGAAAAATCTCCATGTCGAGTGTTTCAAATGCTCAACTTGTGGAACGTCTTTAAAGAACGTAGGATATTACAACATTAACAATAAATTGTACTGCGATATCCACGCTAAAATGGTTGCCAGGCAACGAGCACCTGCCGGCCTTGAACCCGTGACAGTGCCTCCGTAAGTAATAATTTCTTCATTATTAAAATTGATCGATCTGAAATATAATATGCGATCGAGATAAGGATTTTCTACGTTATTTGTTAAGTAAATTTATGAGCGTTTTAGAGCTCATTTTTATGTATTTGATGAATTTCAAAAGGTCTGGCTAGGATATCCCCGAAAATGTAAGGCTGTAACTGATTATTTAACAATCGTGATTCATTTAAATTGTAATGGAAATAAAGTTTTCTTTAATAAAGATGAGAAAAATTGATTATTAAAGATCAAAAGATGATAAAAAAGCTTACAAATTTTTATTTCCATTTAGGGGCAGTAAAGCTCCAGCGAGCACCATATCCGCGGCCTTGGCTAATATGGGCCCTCTATCACCATCCCTCAGTAATCATGGAACATCACAGCAGCCGTTTTCCGTAAGTTTTTGCTATTTATTTCCTTAACTTATCAAGCTTTAAATAAATTTCAGCACAAAATGCATGTTTTACTATAAGCTGCATTGATATTTACGATGCTAGGTCTTCAGTCGGTTCATTAAAATAACAAAATTAATAATTTTTTGTACGTATTTTTCAAGCGTTTGTTCGTTAAATACAAAATCGGTATTATCAGCCATTGTTTATGTAATTTTCAGAAAAAGAAAATGTTAAATAAATGCCCAAGATCTCAATTAGGAACAAATCCAAATTTTCAAACGTGATCATATAATAGATGTTATCAATACTTCTCAGAAGTTAAATTTTATTACACCGAAAAAAGTATTTTCTAGAAAGCCATACGACCATCGTTGATGAAATCGTAGAACCATAGTTACTCCGAAAATACTTTTGTCCGTGTAAACCGTAGATATAATGATCATTTGGTATTACGCGACTGGTCGTTTGTGGATAAATCGAAAGAAACAGTTTTAATTTCGTCCTATTTTTCGAACCGTGCAACGATAAAACAGATGCATGTAAAGTGCTTGATATCATTTGAATGAGCTGGTTTGAACAAGCTTGCATCGCATCATACTCGAACGTATCTTTTCGTATGCAATTTAGATTAAGTGCTATTTGAAGTTAGCGATATTGCGGTTTTAACCAACAAAATATACTGGGACAAATGTTGGATTAAAAGTAGTATTTATTGCTAGTAGTTACTAGCCGGTCTTTCAGTAGCATAACCACGATTTGATAATCAAACCATAAACGAAAGAGTCACTTTCTAGTTGTCAGTCTTGTTGCCACCGATACTACAATAAAGTCAACATTTTTCCAGTATAAACCGCAAATACGTCGATAGAATATATTAACCTGTGTGTTGTGTGCGCTACTAATCGCTTTTGCAGAGCTGCGAGCGCGAATACAGCCCCGAATCGAGCCGTCCTCTTTACCAGCAACAAATGCCCAATGGTCGTGATGGCTACGCCACTAATGGCTACACTGGTATAAATGGATATACTGGATCTAATGGATATACTGGATCTAATGGATATACCGGATCCAATGGTTACACCGGCTCTAACGGTTATAACGGCTCTAACGGATATGCAGGTTCTAACGGATATCCAGGTACTGAGGGATATACCGGCTCTAACGGATACGCCGGTACTAATGGATACCCTGGTCCCAATGGATATGCCGGCAGCAACGGTTACGCCGGAACCAATGGTTATGCCGGTACCAATGGCCATGCCGGGAATAATGGCTCCTCTGGTACCAACGGATTCGAATCGAAGCGTTCGCCCTTGTCGACCTACGACTCGAAATTATACACGAGCACTTTGACCATCCACACCGGACAGAACGAGGTTCGCAACGGCGAGGGCAAACCTGAGCTCGATTGTAATCGTAATCCCACTAACAACAAAGCTCGACAAACGCCGCTTGATGACATGTGTGATTTTGTATTCGATCCGATTATCTCCGAGCAGTCCAAGACCCTTAAGACGGGACAATGTACCGTAACAACCCGAGGACCCCAGTCGACCAAGCAGGTGACTAACTGATCATTATCACAACTCCTCTTCTCATCTTCAATTTCGTACTTCCCCTCTTACATTTTTACATTTGTACGTTGTTTATCGAACCAAACTTTCGTTAAATTGATCAAACCCTTTTCGTGGAACTACCGTATCGATTTTTATGAATGGTTAATAATGATGAAACTTCAGGGCCACACTCTATAATCAACTAGTACACTCTAAAAGTAGAAATTCATTTCTTTTTTAAATTTTGTTATGTCGGTTAAAAATTGAGAGTTTATAATACTTTCTTTTCACAACGCATCCTTCACCGGGTCTATTAATACCTAACCTCGTCATATCTTCACTTCCACGTCGACTTCCCGGGTCGGCAAGACCGACTCGTCATCTCAAAAGCGCGCGATAAACATAAGCGAACTTATTTTCATTGTCATTACTAATTATTGAGTCTTCCGCTCGTACCCCAGTATGTCGTAATAATCATTGTTGTACGTGGCACGTGATCGTTCGGTATCGTTTGAATTGCAGCCCGCCCGCCTTGGCAACTCGCCCTTTGAGCAGCCGACTTTCCGTCCAGTTCAGGTAACGACTTTGCACGATCGACTTCACTTAACCGCACCAATCCGATTTGTTTTGTCCATTGCACTGCCTTAGCCTGGTGGTATGTGAAGATGATGAAAATTCACTCTGGACAGTGCATTGTCCCAGAAGAAATCATTTATTTTTTTATGTAAAATTATAAGTGCTACAATTTTAAGTTTTTGTGAAGTGATCATTCCGTGAACAGATGGCGTCATCTCTAAATTTCATGGGTTAAAATACAATTCATCTTGTAAATTTCGCTCTATCAGGGCAATTACTATGAAGTATTCGATTCCCTAAAATAAGGAATACGTCTGGTAAGGTCCAGAGAGAGCGATACGGTTAATTACTCACAGGAGTTTAGAGAGGAACCTATCGGACCAAGTGTTTTTATCGGGATTTTGTTCCAACTATTGTCGATTTTATAAATATGAACACAACCACAAGATCTTAAAAATATATTGAATCGTTCAAAATGTTCATCATCGAACGCATCCGATATCAACGCCGAGCATTGTCAAGATTAATCAACCCTCTTTCTTCATCTTCAGGTTCCAACAACGAATAACCTTGGCTGCCCGAAACCCTTCGGAGGCTCCAACATCGGATCGACGAACTTAAATTCTTCTTCTACCATCAACTATTCGAATACTCTTCCTCGTCAACAGAATCAATCCGTCACTGGTGAGTTTACAAATTTTCTATAACGTTGCGGTAAGTTCTAAGTCGTGTTTCTTTTCGGTGAAAATCCACAATGATAACGGTGCAAGTATCCGTGGGAAATGTTAAATACGGAAAGGAAGAAATTTTTATTCGATCTGATATTTATAAATTCCTAACTTTTTATTTCGCGCTCGCGATATGTAAGAATGAATATAAATTTCGAAATGTAAAGTCGAACTACGTCATAGTAAATGAATTGGATACTTTGAATTTAGAAATTTTAATAAATGTAGCGGTAAATCGGTTAGTAAGGGATTCGCGCAAAATGACAAAGTTTAACTTCACGTACAATTCTTTCATATAGGTTCTCGATTTTCAAATATGCCGGTGCCGAAAATCTCCCCTTTTAGAGGTAGGATGATGTAAAATTCGCAACAAGTTGCAATCTCGCATATAGGCTTTAGCTTTCTGTTCGCTTACTGACTTCTCTTTATTCAAGTGTCATCGACGTTATGCTGATACTAATATTAACGTTGTACACAATTGCTTTCAATGGGATTACTATATCTATGGTGTACCTTTAGACTCTCTAATACGTTTTTCTTACTTTTTCAAAATTTCCGATTTCTTACGACGTTAACATATCGCGATACTGAAACACTATTGGCTTTTTGATGTTGTTTTCTCTATGCTGTTGTAACGTATCTCCGTGTCAATTTCAATCATTCAATCATATGCCCAAGTAGGGCATGAGTGTGCACTGGATGTACAATGGTCGTATACATAAATAAGTTTCCTAGTGTCCAAAAACTAGATTTGCATTGATCGTCCAATGTAATACGAATGGTTGAAGATTGGACGAATCATGGATGTCCAATAGACGTCCAGTGATAATTGGGTGACTTTACAATTTTGTAAATTGACCTTTGATATGGAGAATTAACGTGGTCCCTCTATGAAGATCAACATGACTTTTTTGATTCCCCAACTAAATTACCGTGTTATTTCTTTATATTGTTTTCAAACATTTAGCTAAACAAAAGGAAATTACCATTTCTAATTGATAACTGGATCACAGAATGTTATAAATAAAATGAAAGCAACGAGTATCGCAATTGTAAAGATCTGTCTTTAGACGTAAGCATTCGAATTAAAGTAAAGATATACGTATGGCATACCACTTATACATTTGAGATCATCATTCAGTATCTGAACGAATCATCATCACTTCATCACCATCATCATTCGCATTCATCGAGAGTTAAAAAATCAATTCTGTCCATTAACGACACCAAACGAATTTATTCGGACTTGTCCGAGCACGAGTCGATGACGTGTCGCTATTGGTAAATTGAGAGCTGCCAGATAGAAATCAGAACCCTCATCCTACATTATTCCGACGAAGCCCGTTACGTTCCTCATTTAGATCAGTTACGTTATCCACTACCCCTCGATGTGTTATTCAAATCTCTATTTCGGTATTCGATAATGCAAGCAGGGAATAATTATGTCACTAGAGAGTCCCACTTGCCAAATTCGCCGACCGAATCGATAACCGATCGCGCGGCTCAGTTTTGACGGTACGAATTTGCCAGGCAACTTCTTATCCGGCTCGCAAAATTTTGACGTAATCATCTTGTCTTTTTCAGCATCCCCGTCTTTCAACCCGAAACCCCGACCCTTTTCGCTTACATTCGCGTGAATGTGGTAGCTCTCAACTGCGCCGACGCGAATTGAGATTCGAAACTCCGTCGAGCTTTTTTGTGCGAAAAATCTCGACGATAATACTTTTTATTTATTGCATTTCTATCATTAATTCATGACTAAGCCAGTAACGTAACATTGTGAGGTTCATTAATGTTTCTCTTTCGCTGAAATAAAATTCTCGAGTTCTATAAAAGAGAAAGAAAAAAAAAAAAAAAAAAAATATTTCGCTTGTCACTTTGTCAAGATTCCTTCTTCGCTTTTAACTACGGCGATTAGTTTCTACGGAAAGAAGACTAGAACCTTCTTCTGTGTTTCGCTTCGCAATTCGCACCCTCGCAGAAATCTATATTAATTAATAAAGCAATAGCCCAAAATGTTTTTGGTTCAATAATCAAATAATGCAACACTAATCAAAAATATTAATTGAAAATCATTTGCGATTAGCTGTTATTTACCGGCACCCCAGAGCGTGAATGAAATATTGACATAGATACATTGTGTTTGCACTCGAATCATTTTCAATTAATATTTTCCCAGTGTGCGATAATGAGCGCTCAATTGCGGTTTTACGAGTGACTTCGAGGAGTGCCGCTATTTCGGAAAATTAAAAACTTTCTCTCAAAGTATTCTATATTTCTTTTTCCGATCAGTTTCTTTTAGTTGCGCTATTTTTAGCAAGCTCTTTCTGTCGTGCCCGTGGTCGCTCGTTATTTTAATACTTTCGAGTTATTACGTTTAGTGTTCAACAGTTAATACTCTAAATCTACCGGGATCCAAGTTAAAAAAAACTGTTTCTTAATTCAATAATGCTCTTGTTAACACATTAACGAACATTTGTCGGAATAAATGTTTGCTGACCGAGCCATCACGAGCCCGAACTTCTTAACGCGCTTTTACTCACCTGAATTTTCTGCTTTCTTTCTTTCTAACTCGTACTAATCTTTCGACGCATCCTGTAACTGCTAATAATACCTATTGTACATTAAACGTGTGTCAAATGTGCTACTACGCCTCATCCTTAATTTAATACGGATATATCCCTGTCAATTAATTCCCTATCGGATAACTCTACTTATTTAACGTATTTCCCGTCGTATGAACTTGATTGAAAACATCAATGAACTTGTCTCAATTCAAAAACCCGTCTTCCTGCCTACATTCCCAATACGGCATCTCCACCCATTCGAATCAATACGCCCCCTATCCTGACAAGACAGAGTCTTACCACGAGGAGATCTGTTCGTACGAGAACGTCGAGGGATTTAGCCATCCGCCGACTGTGGAAAAGCCTCCAACCCCAAAACCTAAAGCCCCAGTTTGGCCGCCAGTCAAGCAGATCGAAGACATCACTTTTCCAACCGCTAGTCCCCTGTACATCGACCCCAATCCGGTACTCGATCGGCGATCGCGTCATCAAGTTCGCGAAAGGCGTGCCGACATCGAGGCCGTTAGTCGAGACAATAGTCGCCCCAGCAGTTATTGCGAAACATTCGAAGAGCACGCACGATACGATTCAGAGATGGAGAAACTGAGTTGTCCCGGGCCGGTATATCGGCGTGTTGAATTGTTCGCCCCAAAAGATCAATCGTGTAAATCACGCTGCGATCGACCAGCCTCAAGAGCAAGTTCCTCCGATCGACGATCCTTAACTCCCACGAGAATAAATCAACCTATTCCTCGACCGTGGACAGCAACCGTAACGACCGGGTCGAATCTGTACCAACAAGCCTATGCTCCTGAGCCAGATAAAATTTGTAAACAATATTGTGAAAGAGAGGTCTGCAAACGAGAGAAAGTCTGCTTAAGAGAAAAGGCGTGTGAGTCAAAGTCAGAATCATCCTCTTCGTACTGCCATGAGGAGAAACGAGCTTATTGCGAGAAAACTTGCTCGTCTGATGGAAACGTCCAACAACATAAACATACTGCTCAAGTTTCTTCATACGTTTGCGAACCGAAGCCTTGCCCGAAACCATGTCCGCTGCCACCTAAACCGTGTCAAATGAAACCAAGACCATGTCAACGAGCACAGCAACAAAGTGATGTAGATAAAAGTAGCGAGGTGGCAGATCTTTCAAAACTGGTACCTCCGGATGTGGCAGTTTGTCCAAAGGGCATTGATGCAGAACACGACCTCTACTCCGAGACGACAGAGAAAGATATTGGAGAATTGCATATCAAGAAAACGACAACGTACGAGAAGACTGTCGAACTCGTTTCGCCTGACGAGGAAATTAGTCCATCCATAACTCAAGATGACGAAGAAACCACGGAAACGGTGGAAACACGACGGGAAGAAAAATATGAAAGATTTCAAAGAAGCTCAACAGCGGATCGCGAAGTTGCAGATATTTCTGGGCGCAGTATGTCAGAATCGGCTGAAATGGTGTCGTCAAAGGTAGATACGCTGCAATTAATGGAAGAAGCTCGAAAACGGGATGAAGAACAACGAAAGCAAAGAGAAGAAGAAGAAAGAAGGGCCCGAGAAGAAGCTGAGAGGAAAAGACGAGAGGAAGAGGAGAGATTAGCAGAAATGAGGAGACGCGACGAAGAAGAAAAAAGAGAAAAAGAACAGGCTGATAGAAAAAGAAGCCAAGAGGAGCGACGACGGTTGGATGAAGAAGAAAAAGAAAGAAAAAGTGTTTGTTTTAGTAAGCAGACTGAAACTATTGAGGAGCAGCGAACTTGTCCTCGTGAAAGAATAATTGATGTTGAATTTGAAACTTGTGAAAAATGTTGTAAACGAAAAGTTCCAGAAAGGCCACCTTCCCGAGAACGCATCATCGATGTTGAAGTTGAAGGTCGGCCATCTTCCAGGGAGCATATTATCAAGATCGAATTGGAGGGGGAAGAACAGTGCGAATGTAAAAAAAGTGAGCAATATAGAGAAGTAGTTCAAGAGTTTAAGACTTGTCAGCAGAATCAACAGAGTTGCAACCAACAAGATGAGGAGCGAAGAAGGAGTCTCCGAGAACAAGTCGAAATCCATCAAAGCCTTCGAGAACAGCAAGTACCAGAAAGGCGTCAAACTCTTCAAGAACGTAGGCTTTGTTCCAGGCTAAGCAAGAAAAGCCAAGATCAAGAATCCACCGAGACAAGTTGCAAAAAACGTGTGCAATTTGAACAAGGGTGTGCTGGCTCTCCGCGGCATCTCCCTCCCAGTCAAATTAAAAATTCAACACCCAAGGAGTGGCAATCAGAAATGGTAAAAGCACTTACTACTGCACCGGAGAGTTCATATTCTTCTTTCACTCCATCTTCGTACGATGAGCCATCGTCTTCTTTAGCCCAGGAAGTTTATAGCCATGAAGTTATTTACGAGGAAACGAAATTCTGCCCAAAGGAGCTTCCAGCAAGGCCAGTTTCACCATTTCTCGATGCACTAACCACAGCTCCAGAGCGTCCATATACACCATTAGGACGAGATGTTGATCCTGCAAGTCAGCGCCCTTGTAAGCGATGCAGGTCGCGAACACCGACAATGGAAATGACTGACGATGGATATTGTGCACCAGCGCAGCTTCTTTATGCTGAAGCACGCCCTGAACCTCCTAAGAAACCCGAAGGTCCGCGACCACTTCCGACTCCACCGCCAGAATATCGTCTTCGTGACTCGACCACTTCACCCTGCAGCCATAGGCCACAAACACCTAGTGGGAGATCAATGACTGCAGGACTGAAAAAGCCCGATACTATTCCTTCATACCAAAAGTTTTTAGTGGCCATGGAAAAAGATCCAGTTGATGGGCACAAATTTGATCCTGATAGAGCACCCACTCCTTCGAGAGCAAAATCTCCTGCCCAACCGGCATGTTATATGAAAGCGCCGAGAATTCGCGAAGACCCGCCACCGTGCAAACATTCAAATCGCGAAGATCCACCACCGTGCAAACATTCAAATCGCGAAGATCCACCACCATGCAAACAAGCAAATCGAGAAAGGAGTTGCACCCCGGACAAAACACAAACTGTACGATATCACTATGAAGAAGATACCCCACAAGGGCACAAAACTAAGGATTTCAGCGGTACCAAAAGTGTTCACTACACCGAAGAAGGAGGCACTAAACATGCCCACTTTCAAGAACACGATGATACTATAACTGAGGAATGCGACGGAATGCATCATCTTCGAAAAACCCAACACTTCAAAAAAGAATACGATCAAGAAATATGTGAACCCGGATATCCGACCTCAGATCCGGAACCAGTTTCCGTTACATGTTACATAAAACAAAACAGCAAAGTTAAACCAACTTTACCTTGTCCCACGATGGACAAGTGCAATAAATTCCCTAGAACAGGAGTACGCGTTTTGCCCCCTCCCGGACCAGAAGTAAGAAGGATTCGTCATGAACTTCCTCCGCCAGCAACTTGTCCAAAGACCGGAGTTACAGTTGTTCCGTGCAAAGCTTATTCTGACGGCGGTTCAAAAACTGGAGTTGTCGTAGTTCCTTGTGAAGGAATTGGAGAAGGAGGAATTTGCATTACACCGACGCCCGATCGATCCGGCCTCAACGTTTCTCCATGCCCCAAGCAATCTGGTGGTATTTGTAACAAACCATCCTGTTACTGCGGCTCCGACTCCGGAAACTGCACGACTAACGCCCCTTCTTGCAATCAAGATAACATATGCGTTGAACCTAGAGGAGATGGTACCTTCTGTATCAGGCCTTGTATTCCTGTAGTTGCCCCCGTACAATGTCCAAAGCCGATTGCGAAACCTCCGCCGAAAAATCTTCCTTTCCCCCAAATCCCACTTTCAGGCGAGGAACCGTTATGCAAAGAATGTCCTCGATCGAAACCATGCGAGCTTGGCTTTCAACCGATTCAGAAACTGCAAAAACTTACTAATCTAAGTAATCAACTGACGCAACTCACTTTATGCAAACGCGACAAGTCGGCACCGCCTGTGCAGCTTTATAAGCCGCAGCCTCAAATGCAAACCCAGTGCACGTCCTCTAGGCAATCGCAGTACAAAAGCCAAACTACCCAAAACCTATCCCAATTCCACCGAGAAGTCCAAGCATCCTGCAAAACCGAAATCCGCTGCCCTGCTAGTAAACCCCAGTGTTCAGTAGACCCACCAAATTGTTCATCCCAACCGGATCTAGGTGCTGGTTTACGTGGAAAGAGCGGTTCAGTTGCCGGAAGCAGTGCTCCGAAACGCGGCAAGGGAATTCTCAATCAAGCTTGCTCTCCAGGATCACGAGTACCACTTTGTGGAAACTGCAGTGCCTACGTCAGGTACTGATGAGCTTGCGTGTGCGATGCATCTTATTAATCGTTTTTGATGCTGTTTGAACCGTTCTGTTTTCTGTTATTGATATTCCTGTCTGATGAATTTGACGATGACCTGAAACCTTTGCATGAGAATATTGCTTGCACCGATCTTGCTTTTTATGAGCTTTTAGTAACTCAGACTATAGGGTCGCACTCATTTAGTAATTGCGATGCTTAACACTCGATTCTTGTGACATATTTACAATGTTTTGATGTTTGACGTTTGATGTGTTCAAATAATATTATTTTATTGCACGCGTTTGCGCAGTTAACGGAGAGAATACTAACAACGCCCAATCTGGTCTGAAAAAAAAACCAATGTGTTGCCGTTGCAATACTCAAAGTACTACAAGGTTTGTGCAGTTTTGACGTTTGATGTTTCTTAATGCTTGCTCTTCCATTTCCCAAAACTGTCTATTATTGTTTAATAATTGTTAAAAATAATAGGGGTCCCTTCATCACTGCATTGGGACAAATCTGGTGTCCGGATCACTTCACGTGCGAAAACCCGCAATGTCGCCGTCAACTCCAAGACATAGGTTTCGTCGAGGAAAAGGGACAGCTTTATTGCGAATACTGTTTCGAGAAATACATTGCACCGGCTTGCAACAAATGCAACAACAAAATCAAAGGCGTACGTTTCGTTTGATGAATTGAAAATAAGTATTGGCAAAAGTGTACGTATTTATATAATTGTTTTATAAATTTTTAGGATTGCTTGAATGCGATTGGAAAGCACTTCCACCCTGAATGTTTCAACTGCACTCACTGCGGCAAACTCTTTGGCAACAATACCTTCTTCCTCGAGGAGGGATTACCTTACTGCGAGAATGGTAAGACATTAATGACATAATTGAGGATGCTTTGAAATTACATAAATTAATTGAATGTACGTTTGTTTATAGACTGGAACGATTTATTCACAACGAAATGTTTTGCCTGCGGATTCCCAGTAGAGGCCGGCGACCGTTGGGTCGAGGCACTTAGCAACAATTACCACAGTCAATGTTTCAATTGCACGGTAAATAATTTCTTTGATTTTAATGAAGTATAAAATGTATTGGCTGAAATATTTACAAATGCCCTCTAAATGATTGTATTTACCGTCTTTATTTGGTCGCTGAATGTGATTTCAGACGGGAATTAGAAATTTCAAAATATTAGGGCAAAATTAACGAACCATTTTAATTTGCAGCTGAAATAAAAATAACCAAAAGAAGTGTGAAATCTATTGTTACTATGATTTTGCCACGTAGGAAGTGAAAATCTGGGGTAACTATTCGTTTCAGGAATGTGCCAGTAGAATGTGATAGTAAAAATAGATATGTCAAGTAAATAGAAAGGTGTTAATAAGTTTTCGTTGTCATCAGATTTTATTAGATATCATTCTTCAAAATTCCCTTTTGACACATTTTAATAAAGAATTTTTTAAATATATTTTTTTCAGTCATTATTAATAAAAATTAAGTCAACATTTTATGATGGGTTATAAAGCAGGTTGCATAACAGTTTGCGTTAGAGTTCTTAATTTTTTTTCTCATTGGTTTTGTTGACAAACATTTTCATGTCCATAAACAAATTATACAGTAATAATTATTCATGAATCCATCCTATATCATTTTTTAATATTCAACAACAAGGGTTTTGGTCAAATTAAATGAAGAAATCATATATATTTTTCCGACTGGTGATTAGAACCACATGAGGTTTCCACAAATATTATTTACATCATGTAGTCGTTCCACGTAACATAACTGCATAGTTGCATTGAAATTAAGTGATTTTTCCAAGTTCATCACATGATTCTTCACGCAGAATCTCCACATTTAACAACCGCGTGAATTTTTCACACGGAAGCTCCACATTGTTATTCCACATTCCTTTTGTGCACGGAATCTCAATGTCTAAACTTCACACGGTTTTTCCACATGGAACCTCCATGTTATTTTTTCAAGTATACTTCCTTCGTAAAACCACATGAAGAATTTCTCACAAAATTTTCCATATACGGAAGAAACCACATTATACCGTACATTCGTCAGTCTCGCATTTAATTCCGTG
>JAPYZR010000256.1:0-38589 GCA_030522945.1 Trichopria nigra | reverse complement strand
GAGCTCTAGGACCTATTATTATTTAAAAATGAATCAACTATAGTGAATATAGAAAATGTAGAAGCGCGCGCGGAGCGCGCGTTCAAATTTCTAGTAGTATATAAATCAATGATAGACATCAGTTTCTCTCTCTCTCTCTTTGTTTGTGCCTCCAATAAACCAATGACAAAATCGATACATTACTTGAGGAAATATACGGCGAAAATTAATATATACTTTTATTTCTAATCGAAAAGTGGTATAACAAGATGCAATATTTTTTACAAAAGCTGTTTCGCAGATTTGTAACTTCAAATTGAAACAGTCGAATGTGAGAGAAAATTACAGAAAAAGAAGACGAAACTTTGTAAAAAAAGGAGCTCTACAAGTTATCATCGGGTATATGGCATCTGCAGGTGCCTTTCTCGATGCATATGGTCGACAGCGGTATATAATAGTGGGCGCGGGCGGCGCTCTTCGGGGATGATCGTACACTTCGGTAATCATCTTCACTTGTGGTTTCGTCTCGATGCTTCTCTCGCGATCAACAGACCGCGAGGCCGTTCTTGTTGGTTTAGCCGTATTATCGATAATTTGACAAACGTTCACCAGACCCCGAGATTGAGACGCGGAACAACCAACCCGCACCATTTATGCCACCATTAACTGCGCGCGTTCCCGTTGGTTTTCGTGATGCTCGCGTCACGGCTAAAATCTCGACTGCGCCTTCGAATTCCCCGTTCCCTACTTCGATCCCGAACCCGATCGCAGGGGAATTATTACCGATGTTCCCACTTATTCGTGCAAATCGATTTTATTGCATTTAAATGGTGTCGGCAAAATGGAACGAGAAACCTTCTCAGAGCGTGAGAGGAGGGAGAATGTATTGAAAAGTGCCCGGTCGAAAAAAGACTCGAGAGTTATATCTCCCTTGAAAATTGCTTTACAATCGCTTATTGCATATATGTATATATATAGATTAGCATCGAATTCATACTTTAAATGATTATCGAATTGCTCGTGAACGTAATGTTTATTTACTTTCCGGGTTGTAAGGTTTTGCCTCAAATAAGAATTATTACGTACATCACCTCTTACGATGTGACCAATTTTACACGTGCGACTGATGCGAATAACATACAGAGCATTCATTAATTTTTAACTTTTTCAGAAAAAAACATAATTCCACAAAATGAGTATGAGTACAAGTATGTTCTTGTTATATGTGTCAAAAATCAAGATAAAGTCAATTCCGAGGAGGAAATCCTTTATCATCACATTATTTGCCCGTTCTGTGGTTCGTGTTTATATGAAACGATCAAAGAACTTGGTGTCTCGGCATCGATCTACCTAGACCAAGACTGCAAGGGTTGTTTTGCTATTGGTTAAACAAGTCGAGACAGGTCGAAAGTTTCTGTGATTCCTGTTATTCCTTGGTAGTCAACGACGTGGTCAGTTCACACTTTCAATCCAATGGAATGTGTCAAAAGCAGCTCCCGTATATGAAACCAACTTCAGCCGGAGCTAAACGGATGATGTAGCGGAATATTTACTTAGGTGACTTAATCCTATCAACTTGTTTCGACTAGTGAAAACTGTAATTATTAAATTTTAATGAAGAGGCATTGTTTGGAGCTAATTAACTTGTCTATCTCTTCACCTATCTATAGTTGTATACTTAGAAAGCGATAAGTGGATCTTCATTGTTTGAATTGTTTACAGTCATCTAGTATATGATATCTAGAATCCAAATGAACACCGGATTCGTCTATTTATCCATGGGCAAAGTTTATAGACTTATATATTGGATGATGTCTAGATATGCAGTGATGATGGACGCCCAATCAGACTCAAACGTAATTGTCTATTAGAAAATCTATTTATGTCTACGTTCAGTTTCTATCCACTACACGTCCATTGCGTATAGAATGACGTAGATTAGACTTCCAATGGACGTATTAAGAGTTTAAAATTTTTCAATAAAAGAAACGCTTAACATTCACAAACCATGACATTAAACATTATAAGCACTGAATCATGCAATTATTTTACTCGACAAAAAATGATCTAAAAACTTACAGAGCAACTTTTGATTCCTGACAAAGTTGCCGATTGTATAGAAGTATCGGTTAACATTTTCACCGCGAATTTCCGCGTCGGCTCCGTGAAGTCCGACGGCGGCATTGCTAAAAAGCTCGTTAAAATTTCCCGCCACGAGCGGAATGAAAATGCACGTCACGCAATGGGTGCGAAAAAACGGTACTTTAGTCCGTACGTCATTCCCGAACGAATTAAATAAATAAAAACAAAGTGAACGAACGGGGCAGTCGCTCGTAGACGACGCTCGTTTATTCGGTAAACCACAAGTTACTTCCTCTACGGCGATCGCATAACGAGGCCTCGGATTTGCATTTTCGAACTCTCTCGAAATGCGGTGACTTCTTTGCCGAATGCCAGCCGCGAAAGCATTTTTCAATTGGCAATTCTCCCATTGCGCAAAAATCAACCGCCGCAGTTACGAAAGGCTGACGCCAATCCGATTGTTTTGCGCCGCGAATTTATCCCGGTATATCTAATTTGGTAGGCGTTGCGCCATAATTTCAATGAAAAAAAAGAGCGAAGCTGATGCTTTTTTCTGCTTCCTTGATGATGTGTATTCTCAATTCTATTGCACACTGAAAAAGGTTCGGTGCCAATAAAATGGTACTGAGAAAAAACGTGCTATCGTCAATTGCTGCAGAAAGATTATTTGTTCTTTGAATTAAAAAATCTGAACGCGCGACCCATATTTATTAAACCAATATTGATGTAAATAAGTTACATTTCACATTGTTATATTGTTATGTTTTTTTTTTCAAGCTTTCTTTTATTTATTATACACGTGAAAAATTCTAAGCAAATATATTATCGTAACTATAAAAATACATATGTTTTTTTTCTGATGATGACACTTGATATACCTTTCGTCAAAATATCGTGCAATGGTCTGTAGCTCGCTTATTGAAAATAAAATCCATATAGATGTCGAGATAATAAATACTATCAGTATGGGTAATTCTCTTAAAAGTTTCTAATCGATCATTGCACAATTATTTCAGTTTTATTAAATAATTAAATATTAGAACAACTGAAACTCCTAAACCTTCATCTTGAAGATTTCTTGTTGAATAAAGCAGAGCGTTAAAAAATACATGAAAGTGTAATTGTGTAAGTGGAATATTCAGA
Organism: Trichopria nigra; assembly: GCA_030522945.1. NCBI lineage: Eukaryota > Metazoa > Arthropoda > Insecta > Hymenoptera > Diapriidae > Trichopria > Trichopria nigra. The sequence goes on along the minus strand of JAPYZR010000256.1, from coordinate 35,385 downwards.
ATTTGTTGCCGAATTCGGTACATATGATATTTCATTACATATGAATTTAAGTATAAAATAAAAGCGATGAACAAAAAAAAAAAAAAAAAAACAACAAAAAGAATTGTAAAAATGTAAAAATAAACAATAAATCATTCAAGAAAATTGAGAATACCTTGGCTTTACTACGTAAAATAATTATGCCAGTAGGTGATTTAATAATATTACGTTGCAAATAACGCACTGATTCCCTATTCAAGATGTCGTAAAACTGCGATAGCATCGAATCGCTTTCACTGTTTTTGTCATCATTGTCGAACGAACGATATGTCCTACTACAGCGGGTGAAACAGTTTAACAAAAGATTAAGTAACGGCCGTAAATTTCATTTTATAATGTATCGTGAGCTTTGAAGATAAGAAAAACGGAATCGTAAACTGGCGGATGTAAAAACCAAGCAGAGCTACAGGAAATACGTAAATGTCACTTAATAATAGGTTCAAGTACACGTCTCGGAAACCGAGATGAACGCCGATTTCGTTCGAAAGGACGACGAAGAGTACGATTCCTTTTTCGTTTCCTTGAGAACATCCGGAATTCGTATATGAGTTTAGAGGGCGAATGCGGTCTTATAGGGTGAATCTCGCAAATCATTTGAAGCATAAGTCATGACGTCAGATGTTATTTGATGCGAATGAAGTGGCGGCGAAATCATTGATGATGATATGATTGATTATAATCCGATTGATGATAATATGATAATAAATTGGTTTATGTTCCTGTATATAAACATTCTTGTTTCGAATATATATATGTACATAAATATATCAATTTAAAAAAAAAATGTATAATTTACATCGTTGACGGAAAGTAGAATTCTTGTTGAATAGAATAAACATTTTTGTTCAATGTAACATGTCAATCATTTTTTCATTCGATTTTACTTAAACTTTATGCATAAAAAGTGCATAAAACATAAAATTAATAATGTTGACAATTTCAATAAAATCTGTCGAACGTCTCTTTTCTTTTTCAAGCTTCAAAATGTTGTGCATTTTCAAAGTACTATATTTTAGTATAGGATAAAATAATTAACTGGCTTATTATTGTATTTATGTGTTATTGATCCACAATAATGAACAACGGGTTAAAATATTCAAATCGGTATAAGGAGGGGGTAGTACACATCAATAATACACCCTTTGAATATATAAATTTATATATGTATAGCTTTTACACATATTAATGAAGAGTTTTTTAGGTGCACGCAAAAACTTTACATTATTTGAATAACGCAGTAATAAATTGATTAAATTTCGTAAAATGTTACAAAAGCTGAAATGCATTTAATATAACGAGTTTTAATTTCTGATTGATCATAGAAAATTAAACATTTTTGAAAGAACTCACATAATTTATTAATGGATTACGAAAGAAGTAAGTAAAATATGCAATATTTTCAAAACTTTATTGAAACTGCAAAAAATGTACGCGCACTTGAACGGAAAATTAGTATTCCCGTAAAAAGTACGAAACTCGGCGTATATAATTAATTGAAGAAGTTCTAGACGTGAAATAATTGTAGGCCGCAGGTGCTGAAAGCTAAGGCGCCCACGATGACTCGTAAACCTTTAGGGTTAGAAACCCCAGGTTGCACTCGCTTTAACTCGTCGTGTTGTTTCCCGCATTGTGAGGTTTTCATGGTTAATTCCTTTGTATACAAAACACACCCGTATATCTCTGAAAAACGACCTGTCCACCGGTAATGACACGTCGTTTTAAATTTTATTCATTTTACTTTAGTCTGCAAGTTTTATGCGTGCAGATACAAGTATTCCCTTTTATAATGTATACTTATTTTAAATACCTACAAGTACATTATGTCACATAAATTTTCATATGAACATTATTTTTTGTAATAATTTTAATCAATTTTTTCACCTTCAGAAAAACATAAGTTGATGTGCATCAAGTTAACATATCTCATGTTGTATAATGCGAATATACATGCAATAATAATAATAATAATTCCATAATACCAAAATAAGGCGGAATGAACTCAATTGATATTAAAGATTGCAATCAACATCATAATCTTAAAAGTATCATAGGTTCTAATAAAGATCAACTGTTTATTCAGGATTATGCCAGCGGTGTACAAGCGAAGTGTACATGAGGGAATCCAATTCCGCTAATAGCAAGCGGTAGAGTCCTTAATTCACAAATGCAGCGCGTGATTTATGTGGCTGGAATGATTAACGGATATAATTGTCAAAGCGAAAAAAAATTATATAAAATCATAGTTTTCATATTTTTCTCATTATAATTAAATTAATATTATTAAGTTCTAATAAGAACAGGTGCTTATTTTCACATCAATTTTAGTTTCTTAAATCAATATGTACAATGGCACGTATATCGTTTTAAAAATAATATTCGAGTTAATTATTGGAAGTAAAATAAATACCGGAAATTTAAAAAGTTTTAATTTTTATATAAATAGATCGATAGAAGCAAGTATTTTTATATTCGGAATTAGTAATTATCGTTTTGGATAACTACTAAGTAGATAGCAAGTTCCTGATGAATGGCTTTTTTAATAATTAGAAATTTATATAATAAAAATAGAACAAAAACAGTTAAAATTTCGTTAGAATGTCAATGAAAGTCGATTACATTCCGATAAAAGAATATTAGTATAATGACAGAGCTATCGAATTTTTTGGAGGCCTTTCTGTAACTTATTGAGATAATACTGTGCGTTAATGTTCGATAAACAATCAGCCATACTGAATACACGAATCATTATCACTAATAAGAGACATATGGAAGACTAGTTTTACCCTATAGATATATGTTAAATTTTATTTTTAGTTGACCCCTGCGGACTTGTATGACGGGCCAACGACCATACATAATTACCATACCAAACTTTCGAGGATGGCCCCTCATTGCAATGCATTCAAATAAATCGTAAAGGCCAACTAATAATAATTCGATATAATTAAACTAGCAATCAGACAACATTTTCCTATGGGTCTTATTTTGGCTTGAAATTGAGCAAAGAACCACCCCAGAAAATAATAGTGGCGCTAGCCAGTACCACGATAATGTGCAGTGACGCTGGCTAGATCCAGCAGTTAATTTTTACTATTGGGACATTTTGCAATATTTTCAACCAGTTATTGCATAATATGTATATATATACCAATTCTTTTTATTAGGTGCCATTCACCACCAAAGACGTTTAGTTATTGGTAAATAAGGCATATTTTAACTGTCTATTCGTGAATTCTTTATAATATACATTTATAAGTTTAATTAATGAAGCTTGAAAAAATTAAAGTATGTTAATTATCATTTCGTGTCGAGTAAATAGCAATCACGAAATGAAATGATAAGTATAGAAGTTATACTGACAACGATTGAAGGATTATAATTTCACTGAAGGTATAATTACAGAAGAAGCTTGAAGAGTAATAATTAATTTCCAACTGGCTTACAGTAATCTTTATATACAAACGTTAAGAAATAGTTAGATTTTTCATTGGATCGTTGCTCAGTAAATTAATCGTGAAGTGTAATATTAATGAAGTCGCTATATTAATAATGGACATGGTGGTTCGCAAACAAAATATAAAAAAATAGGAAAAGTACGATTATAAATGATTAATTCTATATCCCTTGAGGTGGGATTCAAGATTTTTATTTGTAGTAACTGATCGATTATTCAAGTGTCACTGACAATCCGTACGCACTTAGATCTCTGAACACCAATATGACATTTTTACCCACAAAGAGAAAGGTTAATCTTATCTATAAATTGCTATTATACATCTAGAGTTTTTTCATAAAAGAATGTTAAAAATAGTACTATATACTTTCGATTGAAGAAATATTTTATATACAACTCTTTTTATTGTTTTACCTGTTAATCGTATTCAATCCAAAGATCTCGCTAAATATCATTTGTGCTATACGACTTTCGTTATAGAATATTTATTATATCCATCAAGATTCTGTAAGATGTAAATGTGTATAAACATCATCTTATGAAATTGGTTATAAAGAATTTAAAAAAAGTAAAGTGTTATATATTTATGTTACCTTTACATAATGTTTTAGAAATTAAAAGGTTAATAATGGTAAGAAGAAGAAGGGATTCTTATCGAGTTTTTAAGAGTCGGAGAATGATGACGATGCGAGTTCGGTGGCGTCAGACCGATTTCTACCAATTTCACGGCAGGTTATTCGCCACCATGGTGAAACAATGAGTAAACCATTTCGTATAATGAACGATACACAAACGCTTGATTGACTACCGCTCGCTTACTTTTTCTTGGTTTAATCGGTTTATTTTTCATTATCCTACTGTTTGTTCGTCAATATTATAAATTCGATTATAAAATGTTAAAAATCAGACGGTTTTTTTGTTCAAAACGATGAATTGATATATTAATTTAAATATAATTATATACCCATTTCTATTATTACATCTTTGAAAATAAATAATTAATAATAATTTAATAATTAATTTCTACTTTCATATATACAAAGTAGAATTCTACTAATAAAATTCCCTTTACACGTACTGCCAGATGTGTTTACATGCTAATCATCTTTTTCCACGGTTGAATAACCAATCTCCTCATGTGAAACATTGACTGAACGAACAGTTGTGGACATTCAACTGGGATAATTAGATGTAGGCCAACGTCAGAAATTTTCTGCTACAATCGAAAATATCAATTTTCAGTCTTAACGAATCTCATTCTTTCTGTTAATATAATATGGCGGCATAGTATGTGAAGAAAAATTTTCTTGAAAAAATGCCAGAGGACATTTTGAGTACAGACTTTCACCATGAGAAGAATTGTTATTACTTTATAGTAGAAATTATTAAATTTTAGTACGAATATGGAAAAAATTTTAATTATACCCACACTTTTTGGTATGTTCAAGCAACCCTGAACACTGGCAGCCCAGATGTATTAACTGAACCAAAAATCATTTGGATAATTTATAAAAAGAAGAGAAAATTTGTATTTTTACTGTTAATTTACTGTTAATGTAGTGATAATATGCATAGTTTTCTAATGTAAGAATTCACTATTAGTCATTCACGCTGTTTTCAATGACGAATCTTGAAATAGCTGAGAGGCCTTGCACGTAAAAGTGGGAGATCTGATTAGAAGGAAGTTAGTGACTGGTAATGCTTTTTTGCAGTGCGAATTATTACAACGTGATTTGCATTTTTAACTGTAGTGAAAAATACATTAACAAAAGAGACAAATCACAGTTGTTACCACATTCACACTTAAAGATAACGTGAAATTTCACAACAATAAGAGGCCTGGATTTTTCTGCGTCTATAAGGTATTTTCACGAGATAAATTACCTTTTTTGAAATAGATTTTATTAAAAACATAAAGCGAGTCACTGATGTGTACGATTTAGTCCCTAATTTTTGTCTTATATTTTACTTATGTCAACTATATATGGTTATTAGCGATCGCACGCATACTTATTGTTGAATACAATTTGTTCAGTATGTCAATCAGTTCAACCGATTTTTCGATGCTTTATTCTGGAGTCATTTTTAATAAGCCACTTTACCATTGTCCTTTAGATTCATTATTATTAATTACTAAAATTGTTACTGTCATTTTTAAGTGAATTAAAAATCGACCTATTTCTATACTAATTCGTATTTTGCAATACTACTTCATTATTAGATATTACCTTTCACTATAGTGGTATAAATCCGTACATGTCACCCTTATTACGTTACTTTGTATTTTTATTATATATTCTGAACACTTCTATAACCAAGGTTTGAGAATTTTCTTTAAAAACCTCAAATTGACGATAATGAACATGAAGTCATAAGAAATGCTTTGTTTACAGTAGCCGTTCAAATAAATATTTTTAAAGATTGGTCTACGTCAATATATATGATGTCGACGCCTTGTCCATCGTCCCCAACAATGTGGTATCGGCTATATGCCGCAGCAGCGAATATCGAATAGAACCAGTGACGTCTAGCAAAAAATAAAAACACTCGCGCTATTCTGAGTTTAACGATTACAAATTACTATTAGGCACGGTCGTAAACGAGACTATAGAAATGAGACATAAATTTTGTATTAACTAGAAGAGGTTTCATTGGTTGCATCAGGCGGTTTCTAACGCGAGGGTCAGAATGAGCATACGTACATTGTGCCTTCGAGACTTCATAGTGCTTAGGATGTTGCATAGCCACGTTTGATGATCGTTGTGCAGTGAAAACCCTACACTTTGATGAGTGCTGCTTTTCATAGGAATAGCAGTGTAACACCGCTTTGTTTTATGGCCTGTCCATTAGCTCGTTAGCGGACCTGCTAAACGCGTAAGTCGACGGTTAACCTCACTTCTATACGAACTTTACAGGTCGTTACACCACGATCGCTGAATTGTAATTATTTCGAAGGATGTGATACACCGTTTTGATTAATTCTTTTTCGTTTTATCGTCACGTATTTATATTGTCGACAATTTGATTATAAGAAAAGGATCATTTGGTTTAGAAAAGTCTCTAAAAATAAAAATTTGATGTCTTTTAGGGACTTTTAAAGGACTTTTCAGTAAAACATTGAATGCAAATGGACCTGGAACAACAGAAATGGCCGACTAACCATTTGCATCTGGTATTGCCGTGTATACGTATAGGTACAATTTATGCGACGAGTGTAAATATCCCGTACGTTATTTGCATCAGTCTTTAAACGCTACTTAGCGCAACTCCTTAGAAAGTAATATGATTTCTGTCGACTGTTTTTTCCCTGCTGAAAGTCAGATTTTCACGATCAAATAACTTCTTGATTGATTACAATAAGACTTATGTTATACTGTAAAAATGTCTAAATATATAGTAATTTAAATTTATTTAAAAAAAAATATAAGCTTTATTAATAAAAATATGTATAGTTTGGAAAAGGGCAAAATGGTGTCCGAAACTTGACGACTTCAAGTTATTGTTATTCATTATTCAATTAAGTAAATATTTCAACAATAATATATATGTTGCGAGCATATATACGGACCGATACAAGAAAAATAGTGGATTGGAATATCTAAAATCAGCTTTTTTTTTATTATTGTAGAAATATAAATTTGAAGTTAATGAAAATAATGACATTCATGGACTATTGTCCGCATCGAACCAATATAATGTAGGTACATATAACATTAGGTGATAATTCTAATTGCATTTTTCGAGGTCTTAAACTCGTTGCGTTAAACTAGTCTGTCTGCACTGCAGAAACTGGTGTCACAGCAAATATTCAAGGCTTGTTAGTCAGTTATTAGCGCCAAAGTACAATTGTATAATAACAATTCATTATCGACAACTACAAGTTATTTTTACCGACGTTTCCAACTTCTTATTCTATTAGAATAAAAACTTGTCTTCGAAAATTCATTACGATATATATGTCATGTTATACAAAAAATGTATCCTTGGGTATTCATATGGGAATGCTATATAATGTGTAATATAATACGACGAAGTTCATGGACATAACACTTACACATTCGATTAAAGTTTGGTGAAAATTGTGTCCTCGTTCACGCTAAAGTTACGCATTAATAGGCGAAAAATTTCAACAAACTGTAAACGTGATTTAAGTGTAAATTTGTATGTTTCAATTTTTACCAGCGAAATTTGTTTTTGAATGTGTTTGAAATCTCATGACTGTGAGCGTAAAAAAATATTGACCTGAGAACTATACATGTATATATAATGTGTCAACATTATACATCACGGAATAAAATACATTATGGACGTGCTTTATGGACCTACTTTTACTTTATTTCTGAATATAACTTATTAAGTGTCGAAAAACGATGTATACCTCTATATTTTCATTTATTCAGTGAAATAAAGTATTTTGTACTTCATGAACCTAAATTTAGCAAATAATAAAAAAATTATATAATTTATTCTTTTAAATAAATTGTTAAAAACAATATTTATTATTATACATTTTTATTATATATTTAGGTGCATGAAGTTATTTTTACAGTACGTGTAAAAATATATGTACAAAAGTTAAAGTTAACCTGCCATTCATTTTTAAATTACATTTTCCGACACGAAAAAAGCGTTTTGAGAAAAACGCGTTTAAATTTTTTGCTACCAAATAGGTAAGTGTAGACACTTCGATGACTCCTTAGGGATTTGATTTAGTCTTTGAAAATATATTCTTCAGATGGTATTTGAATTTTTCAAGGTATAAAAAAAAAACACAACAAGGAGAAGAATGAAAAAACAGAATGCTTAATAAAAGATGCAACATCTTATATACATCTCTCATATTTTCTGGGAAGGCAAAGAATATCAAGAAACAGAAACAAAAGACGAGTTAAGCCGATAATGTAAAACAAGAATATAATTTCCACATGGAACCGAGAGTAAAACGGAGACAACGATGCCCATTTGCGCCGGGATGATGGGGATCCAGCTGAACACGGGTCGGGGCCGAAGTGCAAGATTAACGTTTATGTGCGTGCACAGGCGAGCATGCACGCGCGTGCGAAACCAAATTGGAGAATTAGGCGTCGAGCACTCGCCGATCGATCACAAAACGCTTCGGCTATCGATCGGTGATTTCTCGTTGGGAATTCCATCACTAATGTGCCTCGGCTCGGATCAAGAATGGAATCATTATTACCGGCTATCGCCTATACCATAATCCGAAGGTGAATTTTCAAATAAGCATGTTATTGTCGGGAATATACTTGTTTGATTTGCTTATTCATCGGCTGCGCATGTGTGCACCAGGCGAATAATTTAATCGAATATATAGAAATTGTTATGATCTTTCCGAATGCTGAGAGAATCTGAATAATATTTCTGGAACGGTTCACCATGTGGAGCACGCGAAGAAATGATACTTTTTCTTTCCTTAATTGGACATTCACATTCAAAACTAGTATTTTTATAGCTCAACAATTATTTTCTTAAAATGTAAAATTTAAAACGTTAAATTTTGCATTACGATTAACTAGTACAGAAAAACCATTTATAGACCATTTTTGTTGGTCTTAGTATTATAGACATATGGGGCTCGGAAAACTGGCCAAAAACCTCATTTCCTGTAAGGGAACTATTCTGAATTTGCTCAATAATATGTGTCTCAAAAATGATCGGTGTCGTGTCATTCCGTGTTCTTCAACCAACTGTTACCAGAATATACTTAATCATAACTTACGAAAGTCATCGTTGTAGCTTTGTCTACTATCGATTGCCAATGGGAGATTTGATCCCAAAATCATCTTCGAACTTTATTTTTCAATTCATTTATCAATTTATGAAATGTATTATTAATATACTTCCTGCTAATAGGCCTAAAAATTATATAATTGTATAATATAGGAAAAAATATATAATATTTAATAAAATATAGGAAAATAGTACAAAATTCTATATACAAAATTGCCGAGTATTTTTCTACCTGATACACGCAATTAAACTGTTTTGAATGAGGACGAGAATGATGAATAGAACATTTGCTTAGAGAATGTCTTAAGAGCTTCCTTCCGGAGTAAACAACATTGGAAACATTGACACCTCAATAGAGCCTCTCTTTTGTCAAGTGAATTGGTTTTGGAAAAGGTCCTCCTGGCCTAACTCAAAGGAATGGGGACATCAATAAACCGTAAGTCAAGTGCTTAACCCTCCAATAATTCATATCCTATTTTATACTGCCCAATTCTATAATTCTTTCCAAATCTTTATTTTTCCCAATCTGTGTAATTTTAGCCGGTCTTCTCTCCAATGTTTTCGCGTATGCTCAATGCGATAAATATGTCGTTCCAAACAAACTTATAAACACATCAGTAACTTCGGTAAAGACTAAATAGTGAGATAAAGTATAGAGTAGGACATGGTCGCCACCTTGGACCATCTACCATTGTCTTTGTACTTTCACGAGTATACAAACATTTTTTTTTACTTATTATATATGAAGGTTAAGAGTATACTAATGAGAAATGTTCAAACAGTGATATTAAATGGAAACTGTTAATTTTGATGTTGTCTGAAGTTTTCTCGGCTCCCTTCCCATTTGACAGCCTGTACTCTTCGCATACATGTCGAAAAGTTGATTCCATCTCTCCCGGCACCCTTCGGTCTCTCTCTGTCTATCGCTGCTTGCGTCTGCGCTTGGAAACGACCATCATTCGCGATGGTATAACTCCGTAGACAAAAATAATCAAGTGTGATTGCTCGTAATGACGGGGCTAAGCTGTCCAACTTAACAAATAATAGCCTTCGATAGCCAGACGAGTAGGGCGGCAATTGAGATGGGGAAGGAAGCAGATAAACCAAGGAAAGAAAAGAAAGAATGAAAAATATAAAGATCGAAACAGATGGATTATGAGAGACAAAAAGGGACAGAGACAGATAAAGAAAAAAATATGAAGAATCCACATCGAATGATTAAGGCGCACGATAGTGTGGAGGGAATGAAAGTGACTGATTAAAGACAGTTACAGTTTATAGAGAGGATATAATTTTTACCCAGTTGGAAATTCAAAAAGTGATTCGAAATGTGGATCAAGTATAGCGAAACTAAAAATGTGTTATCTGTGGAAATGCAGAAATGTAGTGCAATTGAGTTAGAAATAAAGATAGTGGGATAAAGTAGTCGGAAAAGAAGACAGCGAGATCAGAGACATGAAAAAAGAGTAAACGAATCGGCGGCAAAATAGTAAATAACAGGCAAAGAAAAAAAATCGAAAGTGATAGAAAAAGAAGGATGCCTTTAAACGTATCTAGATCGGGAAAGAAATAAGAGCGAAAAGAGGGATCTGGTTCGTCCGACGGTGGATCGGTAATCGATCCGATCCACTGGAAAACGGCGATACGATACGCGGGTTTCTTATTAATAGGCAACCGCTTCCCCTTCTGGCCTCGTCGAGAGTTTGCTCAAACGTGCCCCCTGAGATAACAATAAGCGTCGTCTCCTGGCGTGTCCTTGTCTTCGATCCGCTCATCCTTTTTGACTTTTGTCCTCTTGTTCCTTTTCTTTTTCTCATGGAAATGGCGACCAACCTCGAATTACGGCCTATCATTTCACAAAACGTTTCGTCGATTCTTCAATTCTCGCGTTCTTTTTGCTAGACTATCGTGAGAGAATCTATCGATTCGATTTGCTTTTAATTGTCTTAGTCCGCCGATCAGTTAGCAAAAATTGCAATCCCAGTCGTAATGTCGAAATGATATGCTACGTTCTGAAGTCGTTTACATTAGGGTTAAAGGAATCATATTTTTCCTCATTCAGATCATTGTGTAATAATAGCCTTAATAAATTCTGCGAGCAAAGCCAAAAAAGAACAAATTAAAGAGCTCTGAAAATCATGAGAACTTTATAAAATGTTCTATAATGTTAATATTGCAATAACGTAATAACTAATAAGGTCGAAGTGATTAGACACTTTGGCTTTTGATACTGTCATAATTGTACAACCTATGGGTCCAACCTGATTATCGTAACATTCATAACCCACTATTATCTTGTTGGTCCCCATTCTGTATGCATATTAATAGTAACCTCACTGAATTTTCCTAAACAGCGCCGAACCTCGTGTAAGGTTTGAAGAAGATTCATGTAAGCTTGATGTAATCTTGTCGAAAGGTACATTGCTGTTAGGGTTATATTCAAGTCTACCCATATCATAATGGCTTAATTTTTAGCATCACATGAACTGATAACTGGATGGATGAATGATAACATGGAACTGACTCCTTCATGGAACCATCCAGATTGGACCATGTACATTTCATAAAGTAAGATACGTCGTAAAAAAGAGCGACTTTTTGAGTAGGAATCAACTTATTTAAACAGACATCCCATTGTCTGGATGTGCTGGAAGGTCACTAAAATGTCAGTAAAGTAGAAATTGTCTTTTTTTTGAAAGATTAAATGCAATAAATAATGCGACGAATTCGCAGACGTTAATAAAATAATTGATGATCTAGCAATCAATCTAATGATACACTTTAGCGAAAGAATGCGAACCGTGCATTTCCCCGGCGTCAAATGCAAGACTGAAGAATCCGAGATTTTGAAGAAGCAACCGATATTTACGGAATTTCGAAGCTACCGTTGGTACTAACCTAAATCTTAAATTGCCACCCTGATATCAAATTAAGAACGCGCCCACCTAATCGATCGGTATGAAAAAAATTTCGCGGCTGCGTTTTCGAAAAGTGATACAGGAATGGGGCAGCGGGAGGAGAGACGATACCGATAGCCGGGGCAGGACGAATGGCTTGGAGCGACATAACAGGCGGCTACCGTCCACGTTTAATGAAGAGAGCCTTAGGGCGGTCTCGGGTGCACCGGCCGGCGGGCGATGTATCCGAGCCTGTAATTATGAACTTGACTAGTTACGTGTATAGATATGTACGCCCTATTTGTAAAGGCTTTCAAAGAAAACCTCGCTCGCCGCTCCAGTTAGATTTCACTCCACATCGCTCTGGCAATACTCTACCGATTGCTCGTATGTATTATCGAGTTCACCGAACTTCATCGAGCTAACATACGAAAGTGAATGACAGGCGACTCGAAAAATGCAACTCATTTTAAACATTGCTTTAAATTAATTGAAACTGAAGGAGGATGAAAATGAGAATCCTCCGGGACGTAGTATATAGAAAACAAAATATTCACGGTAAAATGAAATGTCCATATGGTGTATATTTAAAATACCGATCTGCCTTTATAATAATGGATTAATGGATTTAATTATATATGAATATTAGTAAATTTGCTATTCTTCATCTGCTTCGAGAAGATTGGTCCAGTGTGTCAATGTCCTAATATTGACGTTTAGGATGAAAAGATTCTGCCGCCTGTTTCTATATTCTATGAACTATAATCGATTGTTTTCAGTTTGCTTTTAATGCACAAAGGACCCATAGGACCCATACTCAAGAAACCGTAATAACTAACGTTAAAAATTAGTAAGTAAATTGTAGCGAATTGAAATAAACCTCATCTGTTGCCAGTACTGTAGAAAACGCAAAGAGATTGTCTGTCACCCCTGTAATCTTTAATCGCATTATTCTCTATGGTTAACCTAACACTGGTTTTCGATCAATTCATGAACGAACACTGATGTTGTTCATCAGGCTGTACCATTCAAGTCCAGTAACGACAAGCTATCTACAAGAATCATCTATTGTCAAATTATTTCGTGACGTAAATAGACAAGATGACGTCGGAGCCGCTGGAGTGCCTTCAGATGTGGCACCGACCTGGCAATATATTAGAGAAACGATATTGATGAAGTCGTAATTGTGACACCGTCCAAAAGTAGGTTCAACAGGTTTTCTTCTTCTATCGATCTATTTTATAAATTTTGAATCGGCCACAAGCACATTGACCTGTCTAACTTTTAATTAGCTTTCTGGATTATGTTAAAACGATAGTTTATAAATAGATTTTTTCTTTCTATATGTTCGATAAATATGATAACTGAACAAAGTTTTAACGTATTATGCAATATCATGATGCATGATGGCGAAATGGTAATATTGACTAATTTGGTCTACTGTTGCATGCAACAATTGGATCTGCTGACTAAATTATTCACTCATTCATCATTTTTTTTTTTAACTTTTCTGTAATTTGAAGTTAACGATAAAATAGGAATGATCCTTCTGATAAAAGGGAACAACACCAAAATCTTTACAAAATAATGCAGGGGCTTGTAGACATAGATAAGATTATAATTCTTTCTTTAAACGTAATGAGCAAAATTTCTTGGTAAGAGTATTATTGCTCAATCCAATTAGCACTAGCCATCATCAGATATGTGCTATTTAGAAATACATTCTTAATAACGGAACGAATTTTACAAAGACGAAATCCATAACATCGCTCAATTAGCCAATGTTTTCTTTTTATTCAAAATATCGCGCCCTACATCGTAAAAACTAAAAAATTGGTAAAATGCAATTTCATATGTATACAACTAATTGAATAAATTTTAATAAATTTCACTTTTTTATTATTCGGAAATACGAGTATAATGGCGGTTTACAATCTGGATTCATGCATTATATTAATTTGAAATCTTCATCATTTACAATATAATAGTACGTATATATACTGTATATGTATATATGGTACTATAAAATGGACTTGCTTTTTTAATGTGATACACCAATATATCATGAATCATGCATCAATGATTCATGTATAAGGACGTCACTGAAGATTACGAATAATATTTGCTGATACCTTCTCTGAATTAGACCAATCATACTCCTGATAGCACGTAGCAATAAAACAAAAAATATATCTACAAAGGCATTTCATAAAATAAAATTCATCCATGAAACTACATTGGCAACTACTATTTAATCAGCTGATTTGCAAAGAACAATAAAATTTCGTTTTGTAGAAATAAACTGTTTTACTGTCTTTTGAATATTAAGTTGACATTGCATATGATTTCCTCGTTATATTTTATTTTTTATTCTTTTATTTGTGTTTGTCCTACAAAAAATAAAATTATTATTTTAACATTTATAATTTATAAATGTCGTCAATTTTCAATAAATTTTTATTGGGTATTTTTCTCTTATTATCTGCACCGAAAAAAATTTCCGACACATAATAACGGACGTAAAATTTCATATACTTTCAGAATGTGTTTTAAATTAAACATTTAAAAGTTATAAAAAATTCAGAATAACAAAGTATTTTTTAAGTTCTGCATTCTAAGGTATGTGGTATGTGTAAGAGGGTCCTGAAATTTTTCCAAAAAAGTTTACTTTTGGACGCCATTTTAAGTATTCATTTTAAATAGATTCTATTTATTTAGATACAGATTTAATGAGTTTTGTTAATACAATAATAGTGAGAGATATAAAATTACTTACGAACACATCGGATGTCTGTTACATATAGCTTGTGCAAGATGTAGAATATATAGCCAACTTACCTGAAATTAGAAAAAAATAATTAATATATAAATATGAAAATATAATGAATAATTTTAAAATAGTCTAGGTAGAAGATAGTACTATTAATAATATATCTCATTCATAAAATTACAACATTGTACAATGTAATTATTCAATTGTACAAGAAACATTTGAAATAGATTTATACTTTTTCGCCCTATATGAGTGAGAAATTTGTGATCTAAGCGAAGTGAGTGGTGTAAATCACTCTTGTTATGAATGACTTTCCAGCAACTATTTCGTATGTTACTTTCTTAATTAATAAATCGGCATAGTGATTTCTATGACTTCTTTTCATATGCCGGCAAAAAAAATAGGACTTTTCGTACGATGCTAGAAAAATACATCTGTTGGTTCCTGAGATCTTCATCATGAACAATCATGAATATATTCAATGACATACATTTGTTATTGAATATATAGAATTAATCATATACGATGTATTCAAGCTACGCACACTCTTGAGTTTCGGCAATAACACTAAAGTTTGGGTACGATAGTCAAGTTGTGATAAAAATACATCAGCTTAGAAAAAGAAGTGTAAAAAATTAAGCTCATTTTTATTATCTACGAATATATACAAGAATAATTGTATAGTGACACAATGGATTTAATGGTATATACTCCACATAATGATGTACATATGTAATGCTGTACATCACACATCCAATTATTTGCAACCCGCATCTTCAGGAATGAACCTTTTCATTATTTCTATACTTTATTGTTAAATTATGCACTTTTTCCGTATTTAATCGTTTTTACGTCACACGAATCATAAAGCAACAAACCCTCGCTCCTTGTAATTAATATTTTCTTACCGCACTATAATAACATCGACTGGCCACTTTTCCTCACAAGCCATTCGTGAAAAACTATGCTGCAGCAGTGCCCATTTGCACTGGAGTAATTTCAATTTCTTTATAAATTGGATTATTTGCGGTCGCGAGTCCGCTTTCCAGCACATCGCACCATGCGTAAGTATATCGGTACGTTTGCCCACGTTTCAAACCTCTCATGGAACACCTGTGATGCAGGAACATACACATATACGTGCACATCCGACGTGCGTCGGATAATGAAATGCGCGTACAAGTTCGTTTCAACTTATTGTGCAATACGAACATCGTACTCCACTCGCTAGAGCGACTAATTTACGCTCCTCGCTTAATGCATCACACGTGTTCCTTTTGTGGCAGGAAGCGATTCAGCAAATGAACATCGCATCCATCCGTTACCATTCCTCGTAAGTTGGCGGCCCGTCGCCGCTGTGATGTGGATAGGGCCAGAACATAATATCGGGCATTTCTCGGGCAGTGATCGCCGTGGGAAAAGAATCTATTTCGCTTTCGATTAAAAAAAAAAATTCATGTTTTTCTCTTTGTCATTTCCCGCAATAGCTCCTCACTTTGAACGACGTATCAGAGGCTGCAAGATGCCACCGCACTTCTATAATTGAACATATCCTTAATTTGTTGGTTTTACGGCGTATCTTGATGTGTGATGATACTATCTGTTTGCTCCACCGGAACTGACGCTTGGGATTTTGAGATCACCCTTATATTATTAGTTCAAAAGCCTTCTTTAATATCATCTAATATTTGTTGGCACCATTTGAAAGTAGGCAGAGCAGAAGATGTGTGTGGTGGACACACGAGTAGTCAAAAGGTAATGCAGCAATATAGGACCGATACGAAGCAATATCATACAAATATTTAAATCATGCATATGTACAGGTAAAATAATGCCACTTTAGAAACCCTTGGTCGCCCTATACATGTATATGATGTTCCATAACCGACGGATAACATTGCCAGGAGTGATACTTCGCACAATTATGAGCAAAAGTCTGGTAGTAAATTTGGATCCAATTGTTAAATTAATTACATAGCGAATTATTTTAGGTTGGCCCTTGCGACTAATTTAGATACATTAAGGTGAGGGACCATTGATGGCCTCTCGTTGCTAT
Organism: Trichopria nigra; assembly: GCA_030522945.1. NCBI lineage: Eukaryota > Metazoa > Arthropoda > Insecta > Hymenoptera > Diapriidae > Trichopria > Trichopria nigra. The sequence continues at coordinate 18,418 of JAPYZR010000256.1, read as the reverse complement.
GTATTTCCATAATCAAGGGCCAACCGAAATCAGTTCGCCATAATAAAATGTGAAATCATATTAAATTTTGGTAGAGGACTATTTTGCTTAAAATTGGGGGAAGAATCACCCGTTACAGTATTATATTCGTCAGTTGAAGGACATCCTGTATATACCCTATATGTACTCATGTGTGTGTGTGTGTGTGTGTGTGTGTGTGTGTGTGTGTGTGTATAAATCCAATTACGTCTTTAGTTCATCAGTGACGAATTTGAAATGTTGATAACAGGTGTAACTATAAAGCCTTGTGTCGTTCAATTAATGACGTACAGAAATATTTCTTCTGTTTCCTTAATTTCTTTATTATACTCGAATAAAACAAAAAGCAAGGAACAAAATTTAAATCGGATAATTAACCTTATACATATTTATAAATGCACACTTCAGCATCGCAAAAAAAGGTCATAAAATTTAAAATACGCGTATTTCAGTAATCCACCGGATAAACATCAAGAAGTCACAATTAATTACAGATTGTTAATATACACATTTAATAAATGACAATATGAACTGTTCATTGAATGTAACTGTTATAGAATGCTGAAAAGAAATGCAGATTCTATTTAGTGACGGATTTCCTACGCAACGACAATAAAAAAAATATAAAAAATAATAATTCTTGAAAATGTAATAAAAGGTTTAATTAATACAATTTTCGATCTGTTAATACCGCAACTGATACTTATAAAAGTTGTATCTAGTCCACAATTTGCTTGTATAATAGTGCACAATAAATTATTTCCGCAATCTACAGAATAATGACTAGATACTATTGAAACTAACACGAGGCCTTAATTAGCCTAATTATGCGCGCGATTACATCTCATTACGCCTATTACATCATCATTTTGATATGGCACTATTACACTTTAGTTTTTCATGGATAAACAAAAAAAAAAAAGTAATGGATAATCTACACTTCATCGCAAATTCCCCGCGTCCGCAATTTCTGTAATTGACACCAAATGTGACATTTTAACAAATGTCCGGTTATTAAAAGTAAAAAAGATTTGCTCGCTTTATTCAATGCAACGATTTCAAAAAACGTTTCGATGGATATGACTGTTTTGACCATTTCCGACTAAGCCGGAACATAAAGATTTGCTTTTTACGATATCTGTATATTTTCTACTATGTTAACAATGACTCCGCCGGTGAGCATCTTCAGTATATACACGCATATACTGCTTGTACTGATAAAAGTAATATGATGTAATTATTTGTGTTTGTTTAAAAATAACGATAACGCTAATGCACTTTATCGAGGATTAAGGCAAACAAATTTGAACACAAATTATATAGCTTAATCAGATGACGTAAATACTAAGCTTGTAATGCATGTACAAACATAAAGTAATACGTAACGTTGTATTTAAAGTTCGAGAATTCATAAACATCCTGATACCAACAATGAAAACAAAAATATACAAGCCATTAATTAATTGGAATTAATAAAAATAAAAAATCATATAAGACTGAAATTTTAACAAATAATAATATAATCCACAGTGAATATAAATTTTTTTAAAATCATAATGATATCTTGAAATATTCTGAAATTAATTAATTGTTTAAATTCATTATATTTTGATATGCTTTGTGTTATCTTCGTAAGATATTCAAATAACATATTAAAGGAATTAAATATATATAAATTATATGTGTATATTCAATATGCAGAGTTCAATATATAGAGTTGCATATATGTATGTACATAGAGTTAGGTAAATGGAAAATATTAAATAATCCCACAATTTTATAGAAAATTAATGAATATTTATGGCACAGCATACAATTTACCATATCCTTTTAATTATTTAGAAAAGAAGAATTAAAATTAATCCGCATTATTACATTAAGACTTTCACGGAAAACAATTTCATACGCGATCCACAGACCTTCATGTGCTTCTAACATGACGAGTCTATTATGTCCACATCCGAGCATGACAGCTTCCCTATAAAACGGAATGCAGAATAAAAATAATAAATTTCTAGATTATGCACCAAAACCAGTCTATGGTTTAAAAATGTCTATAGGCCGAAATTACTGCAAAACTTCCGACTTTACAAAAAGCTGTCATATTAATTTCACAAAAAAATGTTTTCCACGTTACTATACACGTTATGTAAAAAAAAAAAGAATAGTATTTTGGATCAAGTTCAGCGCAGGAAATTTATCAATCCAACTATACATTTCTTCCATGCAAACTTTGCTGAATTTTGTCTAATGTTTCATTCGCAAAAATAACTACATGGTCAACCGAGCATTTTAAAAATAATTTTTTGATTTCATGATAGCAAACTTCAAATAAGAATTATTCGCCAGGACGTGACATCCTGGACGAACACTACAAAAAGTCACTGGAACGTCCTATAGCAGAAATTGTACAAAAAACTATCTTTAACCTATAATTGAAAATAAATACCTGACAGCAATCAGGCGTTTAAAATAATTGGCTCAGATTACCCGTCTTACTTTGTAATATAATACTGCTTTAATTTGCGATACTGCGAGTCCTCAATGCTTAAAACGTTATAAAAGTAGTACTTTTCGCGTTCGTACTTCAATATGCGAACAAAGTCAAGACCTCGTCGTTAACTTATAGTTATATAATTACAACGCGTGCAGTCATCGGCGACACTTTCGTCGCAATTTGCGCTAACACAATAATGTCAACACGAAACTCGCATCGCGTGACACACTGAATATGTCACGCATCCCACCTGTATGTACAACATCGTGGGAGATGAAACGAGAGCACTGAAGCAACAGACTTTTCAGAATTCCGCGACTTTAAAAGTGGACGATTCCAACATATTATTGGCCCATTGCCTCAAAAGCGACGAATCCTTAATCCTATATAATGACATCTAAATCGCATCGCAAACTACCAACAACTAATGTTGTGATTCAAAAGGCTGGAAAAGGCTTCCTTAAGCCGAGCGTGGCTTGAAGAAACTTTGATGTATTGATTTTAATATTGATTCTGTTCATAGCATCTCCTAAATGGTGATGAGATTAATTCAAACAATCATTTGTGAATAGGGAATTTCAATCCATGGCTATTACAATAAATAAAGTGCAAAATAGCCAAGGCTCTGAGAAGGGGTTACTCGAAAGCACGGATTTCACTGTTGGCCGATATATAGCGACTGTCGATCGGCGTGAGCAAAAAAAAACTGACCGAGGAACGGAGAAAGGGAGGAATAAAAACGTCGAGCAGTTAGCTAATGAACGGCAATTAAGTGGCGACCAATTACAGAAGGGGCTGTACCGGTGCGCGGAATCAAACCGACCAATGAGCTGCTCCTTGCGTCCTGCTGCCTTGTCTGCCCTCGTCGCAGCATCTTTTTCTTCCGTTCTGCGACGTCCGACTCTGCCAATTACAAACTGCTACATTGCACGCCAGAGGAAACACCGCTTTTTGATCTTTCAAGAGCAAGCCGTCCTTTAGATCCGATCAAGGCCCAACGCAGGGCCCACAGACGGAAATGAACGAGTGTCACGGTATCGAAGAAATGATATGAGGCGATGTAATGCCACGCATCGACGATAAAATACAATCCACAGGAAACGAATAATTCTAGAACAACAGATTCTTAAAAAAATTCACCAAATTATTTATATGACAATACAATTGAATTAACTATATTTTCTGTCAATGTCTACTAAGAACTATGAGCTACTAGCGCTTGAATTTCTTTTGCCAATATATATTGGCAACATGAAACCACCAGGTGGATTTATTTCTTGGTTATGCAACCGACTTACTTCGCAAGGTCTCGTATCCTAATTACACATTTGTAATTTCGATTTGTAGTTCTCAAAACAATGAAAACCAATTGTTCATAATTAATAACCATCAACTCTTGGAATATGGTGGAATATAGTTAACAATATACCGGGTATGATAATTGTTTGTAAAACTTATTGAAGACATATGAGTGTGAGAGGATAGGATGAATTTTAAAAAGTGTAAGCTAGTTCAAGCTAGTGTAAGTTAGAGATGGTCTTATGTGGAAAAATATTTGGAAAATTTGGAAATTTGACCCGAACATTTATGATCAGAAATGTTTGTAAAATTGCTTGACACGAATAAAAATAACTCGACTTCCTACATATTCGGGTAGGAAATGAAAAATTTGAAACATGTAGTTGATAACGTGACATTATCATAATCGTACTTTATATTGTTTTCACCAACATTCGCAGACATTTCCTGAACCTTTGCATACATTTTATCACGCGTGTCTGAAATAATCCAAGTGAATGTCAGCAGTATTTCAATTTTCAAGATCAAAGCGGTACAGTCGCATAATGCTTGAATACGATAATATGATAAACTTAGTAATGAATCACGAAAGCCTTTGTGGACGGAATTTCACGGTTCCATGAACTTTTGCCTGATTTTCACGACACAACAATATCCACGATAATTAGTCTCGCTTTAGGGCAATCTCGGGCTGATAATCGTATAACTGCACTTTCGACAGACACCTCTATACATTGTATGCACAAAGTACAGTGATTATTTTCATATAATTATAACCTGCAACGGACTATATTATTTCTTCGGAATTATTATTTCGCAAAGTAATAACGAAAATCCGCCACAAATTATAACTATACATTACAACTTACCCCGATAACTTATCGTCTCCCTATAGGACTTCTAATTTTGCTCTCATCCTCTGTGCCGACGTGTATATATACTTAACAGACGCGATAACTTTATTTACGCGAATCGCGTCCCCAATGAAACTGAAACACAGAGGAGTTTAATCATTTTTTATATTAATTACAATTAATTACGATACGCGTACTCGCCGTTTATTCTAATTGGAACAAATTACGTTCATTAAGAATGCCTAATATGGGAATTAAATGTTCCTATATTTAATAGCGATAATTAAGACATCAAATTTACATATATACATTTAGAATTCCAAGCCTTCGTAAAACACCATAATTACGAAGGGACTCTTATAAAGTTGATTTTTTACTGATTTTTTGGTTGATATTTATTTCTCGTTTCCCGCTTTCAATATTCAATCGATTATCTCCAAATTCTCATGTAATTGTAAGAAAAATATCACAAAACCACCAGCACCTTGACATAGTTGATATTGGACGGAAATAAAAATATAAAAACCGTTATTTTTTAGTCTTCTTTTATCGAAAGAAGTAATAGTACATAAAGATGGTATATATAGTATCGCATTTCTTTTTTTTTAACACTAATCATATAATACAGTAGAGCATTTGAAATTATTTCTACTTAGTGACCGCACATTAGACTTTATATTTGAGCTTGTACAAAAAATTGACGTTCTTAATCAAATCGACGAAATAATCATTCGCTTCATTAAGTTTAATTATATATAATATCTTGTTAATAAATATTCAATTTCTTATTGACGACTTATCAGAAATAATCACGACCCAAAAAATACATCATCGATGTATAAAAACACACGTAATTTAATTACACATTAAGAATTAAAAATTCCTTATTATCTTTAAAAAATAGATTTTACGCCGATATATTATCGAAGAGAATTATTTAATGTATTGATATAAAGCAATTTTCTTATTTCTTATTATTTTCTTATTATATTACAAAAAAAACTTGTCAGCCGTAACAATTTTTGTAATCAGGTTTTTATAACTAAAAAAAAAGTAAACTTATCTATTCAAAAGAATAATACGATATGAGAGAATTTAATTATGTAAATTATTGTATCTATAAATTAAATTTAAATTTCAATTAAATTAAGTAGATCAATTTTCACTTTCTACAAGTGAAATTTCATTCTACGAGAGTTAGAGAGTCTTTATTTTTAACACGTTATTTTCATACATTATCATTACAAGATTTGAATGACATAAAAAGAGAATGACATAAAATTTATCAGAAACATTATACGACTTAGTGTGATAAAAATTAGGTGTAACCTTTATGAAATACACGTTAATAAAGACGTATGAAAGAAAAGATGACGTAACAGATATATAAATGGAGCTACAAACAATTGTCAAACTTTGGAACATTAAAATGTCTGTATTACTAGCTTGTTAATGATACCGACCTCTAATGTATCCCAACCAATGTCGTTTACTATAGTCCACATAGTTAACGTTAAAATAGAGTTATATCTTATTATTTGAACTATTAATGATGTCATGTTCATTACAAATTAAATTCCTTTCAAACGATCCCATCCACAATGTAAATCATGTCATTGAATGAATGTATGATATAAGGCAATAGAATACATCAAACGTTATATCAAAGGATATTCGAACTTCTTATTTAAAACATTTAATAGCAATGATAGATAAATCGGAAATCATAATAGTGATTTGGACTCTTTAAAAATAATTTCTTTCCAAAAGATCTCGATTTATTTGAAATTATTTTTGCTAGAATTTCCTTGGGGATTTCATATGTTATGTAAAATCGCCCTTCCAGAGCTCAAAACTTTAAATCATTTTTTATTTATACTTTTATTGTTGCACAGCTCAGTCGGTAATTATTCTACTTTAGAACCCTGGTAAGCAGATACTATACAGCGTTGGTAGTATCGATACAGAGACCTACTGTAATAATTATACATAACAGATTGTCTCTCCTAATTTACAATATATATATACAAACTGCTTTAGGGCGAAAGTTCATATTTTTATGACTACAGAGAATATTTTAGCAAAATGGAAAATAAAATCACGCGAATAAATTTTGTATGTGTACCGAAAAAAAGTATTTCTGGAGCAACTAAACGACTGCTGTATAAACCATACACTGAACAAAAATTTTGTTATTTTCTAGTAAATATTTACTTGAATTAAGAAAGGATTTTCTTGAATTAAGTAAGATTTACTAAAATGAAAGAAACATTTTCTTAATTCAAGTAAATATTTACTTGAAAATAACAAATTTTTTTCCAGTGTACAAATTGCCGTGTCAACCAGGAGAATTGTTGTGTCAACTGTACAGTATGGTTGTCATAACAATACTATTTTCCGTGTACACGATACATCTTTTGACATTCATTCTTGCGAATTCTAACTGGAAGGTGTAAAAGCAGTTACTGAACAAGAAAAGTTTAAAATGAAAATGATTGAAACATTTTTCAAAATTTGGTCTTTGGCACTTCATCATTATCGTTATCAGTATATCCTGATCATCCATGATTCAATATTAATATACAAGATTGGAATAGTTATACAACAAAAATTTCTAAAGCATTTCGAACCTTTTGTCAACAATTCAAAAAATAAAAATAGAAGAACTCAATTAGCACTAACTAAATAATTAGAGCCAAAAATACTCGATACAGCAGAATGCGGAAACGCACACAGGTGACTCGCGAAGTTAATGGAACAATAGAAAATACGAAGAAACTCGTCGATATTCGAGAGTGCAGGTGTATTGTGGCGAGCGAGCGATAGGTAACAGCGGCTTCCGTCCTTGGTCGTAGCGACCATTAGGTAGGTAGGTAATAATATTTAATTGCCTTTTACGACATCCCTATTTTGCCGGTAATTGTAATTGCCATCAGCGTGTCCACGGTTAGCATACATTGGAGTCCCGATACAAGTCAGATCTTTGCTCGCCCGACACGCACGTCGCTATATGACCTGACGACTTGCTACATACCTCTTTCTCATTCTCTTTCGCATTTTCATTCTTCCCTTTTGTCCCTCTCTTTCACTCACTTTCTTACTTGTAACTGGTATATAACATTGTGCACATTAAAAGTATTCCTGATGCTTTCCTTCGCAATTCTTGGTACTATTTACTCGTAAATTCTTTCATTATTTTCAACCTCCCTTTCGTTTCTTTCTTGTCAGTTCTTTTAAAGATAAACCAGCTTTGAAACTTTTTTTTTTTTGCAGAAAAGTATAATTATGTAAAGAATATTTATGACAGTATATTAATAACGATGATAATATTGTTATGAAATTATGATGTTGAGTACGATGGGTTGACAACGAAGATACCAACGACATCAAGCGAGGATTCAATAATGCTGGTGAAAATATCATTGATATTGATAGCAACTGCGATTGGATAATGATGATGAGAACGACGACGAAGAGGACAACGTTAAATGATGATTAATTTAAAAAATGTGATTTTCCTCTATATAATTGTATAACATACGTCATTATAGGTATATTAGTTTCTGGAGAGTACTATAGGAAAATACAAGCACCAATATTATGTTATATTCAATTGCAATTACAGTTGACAATGTCGACAGATGCCTTACAGCGTTTATACATATTTATAGTGCATTGGTTTTATTACATCAGATTGATTCGCCTAGTCTGTACGTGTCTTTAATTATTTATGAGGTAATTGATCGTAAAATTGAACTTACTGATAAGACTAATGTCATTACGCACGTTTTAATTAAATTTTATATTAAATTATGTCGATCTTTACTAAAATTAGTGACTTTAAATTAAAATTATATTTTCCAGGATGAATACAATTGATATCGATAATATTTTCTTCTCTAATAAATATTATTCTTTTAAAACACGTCTTGTTTCATAAAAGACATCGTGATTCTATTTGACAAAAAAGTAACTGACCTAATTAGTCCAGTACCTCTAATGTTCAAAATGTCCAAAAAATATGAGATCATGGATGAAGAACTTGGCTGGGTTCATCCAAATTTAAAGAAAATGGTCCCATAGATTATATATTAAACAGACCCAGTAACCGTTTAAAAAAGAGGGCATATATTATGCTAAAACGATGTGTATACATATGGAACCAATTATTTGTGCAACATCTCCGTCATATAATATATTGTCCAAAATACATTTCTTGTAGTAGAACATTTGCAAATTATACTCTGTAGGGACATACCAGCCAGAATGGTGATGTATATCACAAAAAATTCCCATTATCTTCCTAGGATAATTAAATAATTTATCCAATAATTACAGACAAATTACAGATTCTTCAGACTATATACAATAGTCATTTTTAATTTAATCGCTCTTGAATGATGTAATAATTAACTTCGTTGCCTTCATTACCACGCGCACTTCATTCATTTAATTTATATCATTAACACAATCTTAACATGCGCACAGCATGTGTACCTAAAAAATTGCAAAATTGACTGTTCGAAGGGCGAAATCGCCCAGCAAATTCCGCGAAAACTGAAAACCGCCCACGCACGTGCGCCAAGTCGCTTAATATAAAACGTATGCAATTGCGGCGGTTGAATATCCGTAAAAATCCACGGGTGGGCGACGGGCGGGCGCAGATGGGGCTGATACGAGGATCGAGGGAAATATAAAGGTAGCCACACACAGTCGTAACCTCTCGTTATTACTCGCAGGCACGAGAGCATGACGAAGAACGACTGACCCGATCACGGTGTATGAGCCATGCAGACACGGAATTCCGAGAATTTATTATTGTAATATCGGCCGTATTCGTGAAGAAACGAAGTGGTGATAATTCATTAATTAGGAGCTGGATGCACACTTAAAGAACGCTCGCGCGAATGCGAACGATTCTCATCGACATGTAGACTGAATTTCCATTCGAACGACTATGCCTGTCTATAATTCTCTCCTGGATTTTCAGTTAGATTGCACTTAATCGGAATCGACTTGTATTTGAGTTCCATTTGAAAATCCTGATTGGAAATGTTGCTGGATTTTCCCAATAGGAGAGAAAAGAATCATATACGTTCTGTTGGAAATCACTTTATGCTACGATGTATTTTAATATTTCTTGACTGACACTTTAAACGGACTCTATTGCTGGTTTTGATATAGGATGACAGTCTTGTTGACATCCCAGTAAACCGAGACGAATTCAAGTACCAGAAATAGGATTAAGAATGATAGAGATGTATTCGTTTCAGTTCAAATCGAATACTTCTCTATCATTCTTAATCCCACTTCTGGTAGTTGAATGATTCTTGGTTTACTGGGATTGGAATGGTAATTCTAAAATCGGAATCGACAACATATAATACATTCCGAAGAGTTCTGTCAACATGGCCGAAACGTAAGAAAAAGTTAATTTCTAGTTTGTTAACCAGAACGCCATCCTAAACACACAACCGCAAAAAACTTCAAATGTTCTACCCCAGTAAACGAAAATACTTTTTAATATTTATAATATTGCAATAGGCGCTCATTGACTGTGTATAGAATTATACCTTGTAAGCTAATGTCAAACATCAACAATGCGATGTACTGTTAAACCTTATTCGTGCCCTCGCAGGACCAATGCTCCATATATACTTAAAAATTAAATACTTGGCGATGTGCATAGTATCAAATAAAAATTATGACTAAACTTTACACATTTAATACAAAACAAAAGTTGATAAGATTTTCCAAATATAATTATCCCCCTCCACATTTGAAGGTTGAAATTATAAAACTTGAATTGTATCATTTCAAGTGATATTATGTTTCCAACATCAAGATTCGATTATCAAAACAGTAATAATTAATACCGACAAACGCAGCCTTCATTATACGTAATGTAGCTCGATCGGTACATCGGCATACCGATAAATTGTCGTTTTGAATTGTGGTCGTTAGGGAAATTCTCGTATAAATTGAACTTGTTTATTGCGGTGTCAGCGCGTGAATTAACTAATGCTTGACAATAATCTGATAACCCAGACATTTTACTATCGTACACGTGTAAAATCTAAAATAAACCAATTCATAAATTATTATTTAAGATTATATATTGTAATTGAATTTTCTACCATAAAAGTTCGGACATATTAATTGATGGTATATTTTACAAAAATATAATAATAATTTCATAAAATTAGTTGATCCACAATAATATACATATTACCGCACGTGCATTTGCGTAATTACGCATACATATGCATTACTCACTCTTTAACAACATACACACTTTTTATTAAACAATATGAATTACTTCACATGCGAGCTTTCACGTTATGTATATTGAAAATGATGGCTAATTATTATTATTACTCAATTATCATAATTTTGCATTATAATGACCCAGGTATAATCATAGCTCCTTCCCTTTTCTCCCTCTTTTCTTCTTTGTTACAATATGCATTTAATCTAATACTGTATTCAATTTTTTACGAGAATATTACATCACAGAATGAGGGGTACACCTCAATCGCGACGAGCAATCTTTATTTATGTTGGCAATTACACGGCGAAAAGTTCCACGCGAATCATCGACGATGATATGCTTAAGATATGAAAGCCATGAAAAACATACTAGACACTTACATGGACGTGCTTTCATCTATCTCACAAGTATCTAACCGAATGCACCTTAAAAGATTCGAAGGAATGGTTTCATTACGCTCCGAGGTGCACTATTCAATTTATTATATATAGCTTTAGCAAGTGGTACAACATTCTTGCAGGTTATTCACAAATTTATTTGTCTTCTTCCATACATTCAACTATATATAGTTAGAAACTTGCTTAAACGCCACTCCACTATAATTAATTCTATTAACAATTATAATGTAACAGATTCGTGATAATAGAGTAATAGGAGTAAATTTGTTCAAACTAATTTAATAACCTTATCTAAACATTAAATTTACATACAAGCCATCTAATTCATTAAAGTTCATATATAAAAGCAATGAATACTCACAAACGTTATCTCTAACTTAGTACCAAATTATCGCCATTATCTTGCCTTAATTTCCACGTCAATATTGCATAGCTTGTTTGTCAATAACAATTTTGTTGCTTCCTTCCAACGATTGGGAAAACGTTTTTGGCGATATAATATTTACTACAAATTTTGATGTGACGATATTTACTGTTATCGGTATCGATATCGATATCTCGGTATTTCGATGCTCCGATATTTCGATACGTTTTCATTAAAAATTACTTTGCTTTATTCTGCTATGTCAACGCCGTGCAACTTACTTATTTTCAAAAAGTGGAAAAGTTTTGTCAAATAAATGTACAAAAGGACAATATGAATGTTATGTGATATGCCTACCTAAGATAAAAAGATATACAATGGTTTGAAAAATCATTTTAACAGAGTGATTGATTTAATTATCGGTACAATAATCACGATCTTGTACCAACACAAGAAGTTGGGGAAGGTCTTGTAAATATAATTGTTGGTTCTAAAAATATACATGGGTATATGCTGATATCTTGATTGCTGACTGATGGCATTACTGGTTATCGGTATACATCGATATTTTTTTGTAATCGTATTCGTACCTTTATAATATCGCAAAGATATCATGCAACCCTAATCAAGAATCATTCGAATAATTATCTTTTTGATCTCCATTGAAACTTGATAGCAAGCTTCCTTACTTAAACGCAGTGTAGGACTCTAAATCACAACAACAAGATCAGAGCAAATAACGAGATAAATTAGGCACGAAATTTTCTAGAAGAGTGCAATCATTGCAAGAGTCCATTATTTACAAGATAAGATAATATATCAGCGTAATGCAAACAAAGAAGCAAGCAGGTAGAGACTGGAGAAATATTCAATAAATATATGTAGAATCATTAGCCTAAAAAAATGTAATGCCAACGATAATGATATTATTGATGAATAGAAAATCGCAAGAATATCCTTAAGAATAGGTGAGATTAAAAACTGCAGCGGCAAGGCAGGAGTCGATAAGTGATAAAAATTAGCCGAATTTGCGTAATGCACAATCAATGAGAAAAAAACAAGCGTCCGGCGCCATTGTGCTCGCGTGCTCCCGATAGCCACCCGCGCCAATGTGATATATGCTAATTGCAATTACACCGTATGTACGTTTGCTATCGTACACGCGCACGAGTCGTCATGACGAGCGGCTGCCCGAACTTTGCACTAACTTGCTAAACTCAAATTTAACCGGATCCCATCGCTCCCACTTGACGAAGCGAATTTATCAGTTCCGTAACGAGATTGCGGCACCAGCCGCAATAGTGCATTACCTCAAACAATTACAATTGCTTGCGCGCCATTCCCCGTGGCGGGTGTCCCAATCTTGATTCTCCGGTGTTTGCTCGCGTTTCCAACATAATTCGACGTCGAATGCGGATATTTATACATTTTATTGTTTCCTTATTTCAAATTGTCGTATATTCGTAAATTGGGTATACTTTTTGTATACCTTTTACGTGCAAACATTACTTGACGTGTTTACAAATTATAAACAATTTAATTGTACAGTTTCCTACATTTATTTACTTTGTAAAACGAAATATTTCATCAGTATACAATATCAGATCAGTATACAAAGTCAGTAAAGAGAAATGTCACACATGATGAAATTTTTTTGTTAATTTTTGAGGTCGTTCAACGCGTGTGTTAAATGTTAACTTCATGCACTCCAATAAGAGATGTAAAATACTTTGAACAACTTTTCTCACCTAAATATGAAAAATATATCCATTTTAAAAAGTATATCCATCACGTGCACTAGTCTACTTAAATAGTAGTATTTGTTAGGTAATACACTATTTTTAAAATAATAATACGATAAATTGATTTTGGATCGCGTTTCGAAAAGAATGGTCCAACGTATATTCTATATATGTACTTTTTAAGCGAAATGAAGAGTAAAGTCAACAGTTCAGCCATTGTTTCGTTAGATCCAATCAATTACTGCACTTACAGAGAATGAACCTGACGAAAGTTATGGTTCAGTATTCCGAAAATATTTAAAGCACTTTTGATCCAAATCACGTTAGGTTGTGGTGAACGCATTGTGAAAGCTTCATTGCAATGCAGACTTAAGACATGAACCGTATAGCTTTGTTCCCTATGTCTCTAAACAAGTGTCAAAATTGATTAGGTTATCCAGATGTACGATCATCTCCAATCATTGACACGTTTATACCTTGCAACTACATGAAAAATTCAAATGGTGTGTAAAATGTTAACTCAAAGTGAATGATGCAATTTCTGATTGTATAACTGTGTTTTGATCATGTCTTGTTTAATTTCCGATACTGCCTCAATTACAATTATAAGTACATCTGTTAATTGTACTTATAATTTCTCTATTTCTCTGATAAACTATATAGGTTGAAAGTCTCTTTATAAAAATATTTAAAATGTAGTCAACTTTAAGCAAACACGTCTTACGCTTTTTCAATTGTTAGGTCTTAACGATGAATCTCTAGTCAGTTTGGATTTTTTTATGAGTCCGCATGAATTCTTCTGCTTCCTCGATTTCTTTCGTTCTGATATTCGGTTGAATCCAGACAAGTGAATATATCTTTCTTCAACGTTTTTTAGAACAAGTAGGTGCACTTAGAGAATCATATGGATAATCATTCGCTAAGGTGTCAGATCCATTACGGATAACAATAGATAGAGAGAAAGGGAAAAATAATATTCGGCTAGGCGATATTCCATCTATTTGACATCTTTCATCGTTGCACATGGAGATCTCACGTATGTAAGTATTGTTTATCAACTCACATTAAATGGAATTATCCAGTATTAATTGGTAACCAACTGCCTGTAAACGTCGATCATGGCAAATGAATGGTTGGTGATGGAGAAAAAGTCCATTCTAATTGGAGTGTCTTTAAAATCTGACAAACTACTGTTCTATATAGTGATCATTACTACATTATGTATGAAAATAGTGAATTGACTTCAACATTTTATAAAAAATAAAAATTTTAATATCATACGCAATAGAATTGTCTTTCGTAATTCTCCTGGCACGAAAGTATGTAGAATTTTCGCACCAGCTACATTGCCGTTTGGCAATCTGAAAGCGCAATGTAACCGCAAGTAGCTGATTATCACCGAAATACAACGACTCACGAAGTCCATAATATATGACATAATGCATCAACTACATCATACCTCGTTAACGAAACAATAAACGCCACGTATGATATGCGGCACCGCTAGTTAAATGCTGCATACGCGCTGATTTTTTCGTTCCCAAACGATCGTTAAAGGATCGCCTAAGAATAATATCAAGATCACCGGCTAGTATCGTAATCGTAATCGCTATCGGCGGCCTCACAATCGTTGATTACAATTAGCGTGCCTTGTGTACAAAGAATGGTTTCCACTAATTGCAAGGTGCGCATGGTGATGTACGATCTTATGATTTATGCTTACCATAAGGCACACTTATTAATGATTTTTAATGCTTATTAATGAAAAACGTGCTTATGGAATAAGTACGCGTGTATATATATACGTATTTGTAACTTTTATTTGTGTATAGTAATTTATATAAGAAATATGATAATTTATATACCAGATTTACCTATAAACTTCGATTTTTCATGTACTTCAATATTACAAATTATATACATAATAATGTATAAATTATTTCGCGCAGACGTATGCAAATATTCATATATATATATATATATATATATTTAAATATTTACATATTTAAGCATATATATTAGAATTGGTAAACCGATAATTTTAGACATAAAGTTGCTTTATGTACTTTCAGTTGCCATTGGGGAGAATTTTCATCGGAAGCCCATTGTGTACGTATAATATTGGGGGGTCATACTGAGGCCACATTTGGAATTTCTCTATGGTTGGAATAATCATTTAAAAATTAATATGGTTAATAAACATTTAAAAATGATTCTACCAAAATGTAAGGCAATGGACTTACAGTTGTTGTATAATGGACAAAATCATAAATAGGTTTTCATAAAAATGTAGGTAGATTGCTTGTCGAATACACGTATGAATCTGGATGTCCATTGTTCATTCATATCCAATCATCCAATGTATATATACGTCCAAACTTGGCTTAAACGTTTATTATTATTACTTGAAAACCTGATTTGCAAGAAAGTAAAAGATATATGCTCTACTGGAAAATTGTATCACGACGGTATCGATCTAGCTAGGCCAAATATATATTCTTAGCTAGATTATTGAATATGGTACGCGATCACCTTGATGGTGAAACAAAATGGAATTCTGACTCCTATAAGCTAATCGATAATCGTATTTTGGGAGTGACAGATATTGTTGAGTGATGAAGAAACACCAGTCACAGCCAAACTTATTACACTCGACTGTCAACTTGAGAGTAAGTTAAGGGTCCATTTAATGGAATGTAGGTACGATGATCGGTGACGGCGTTAACGCTAGGAGCCGATATAATAGCCAAGGACTTGACTAATGAGAATAAAGGCCAAGTTGAGTCGCGATTCCTTCACTTCCCCTCCCTTTTAACGAGTTGCCGTTGCTCAAGCTTCAGCGAGATTCAACAGTGATTTACGATGATCCCTGGCCACAGATAACAAATATTCGCATTTAGCAGAAGCAAACCTCCTCGGCTGTAAACCGCAGTTAATACAAATTACTTCTGTACTTAATTTCACCTCGACTTGGCCGTCTTCCCTATAATTTATGATTCCATCCTAGAAAGTGATCTTTACTCCATTTACCGACGGAGCACTTTGTGCGGTCTTTAACAAGATTTATAATACAAATATAAACGCAACGCTTTCCCATTATGCGAATTACTAGAAATTCTTGGCAGTTTTTAACAGTTTAGAAATGCGTTTAATGCGACCAAATATATGGACATACATACACATTCCAGACTCACCTGCTCATACAAGAAAACACTCAACTTAAATAAGCATTTGATAGAAATATTGAACATAAGGTAATGAAATACAATTAAAGTGATTGAGTTTTTTTTCATAGAAAAATGATAAACCTGTTATGGAACTATTTTATATTGCGAGATTATGATTGTTTTTTTTTTTTTTTTAAAGATCGTTATTCATGCAACGTAAGTGATAGGCTATAGCAATCAACTAGACGAACCACCATTCACGTCGTTTAGAACCAGAATAATGGCTCGTCCTGCGAGTTAACATGCCGTTTTTTTAATCTATTTTTTTTTCTAATTCATGTCAGATAGAAGTCTTAATCCCCTGTGGACTCAACAAATCTACAGGAAATATATGTGTTGAAACTGTCTAGTAATTTGTGTCTGTGTCGTACTGTAACCCGAGACGAAATTGAACGCCTACTTTAACGACTTAGTCCTTGCTGGCCACCTGCTTCGATGATATTTAAACCTAATAGACTATACAATGATACTAGTATCGTATTATATTTTCAAACATTATACAATAGGTTTCAGAATATAGCTATAACTATACTATATTTTTGCAGTTCTTGTCCCATTTCAAAGTTTTATTACGTTCAAAAATATATATTTAATCTCCTGGTTTTTATTAGAGAAATTAATAACTATGGGTATATTTCAATTTATTGATATATATATATTAATAAAAACTGGTTATTATTGTATTTTTTCCTATTACACTGAGGTAACTTGATGAGTATATATTATTAATTGTTTTACATCTTATTATTTTATTTTATTTTAATTAACGGCTAGACGACGTCAATCGTATTTATATCAATCTTAATAAGTTAATTCTTAAAATTCGCATTTGACATGAGTCTTTAAAACATTCGTTATTTTTATGAACGAACGAAAAGTGGCGTAGAAAATAGCAAATTTCCGATAATTCGAAACGACATTAGGAAATTCAATAACGGCTGTTATATTTTAAGATCCCCCCCTGGAACACGAAAAATTCCAAAAAATATTTTATTATACCCTCACATTATTAAAAAAAAATTAAGACAACATGCACTTTGCAATCGACTAACCTTCCCACCACTTGCCGTACATCACCTCGGGAGTCCTGGGAAATTGCATGACCTGTCTATTTGACTTTTGTTGACGAAAGACGGACCCGAAACCCGAGCTTTTCCGACTTGACGATCGGTTACAATTATCTATTTATAACGCATCAAGAGTCGCTAAAGTCGTTCGCAAGCAAAACAATAATAAATATACATAAGAACAATTCCACGCAAGGTAAATACAAATCATCGGACCACGAAACTCAGTCCGTTAGAACTTCGTGGCCTCCTGACAAAACAAAACCTATTTTACTCCACTGTATTTTTGTTTACTCTCACTTGTATTTCTTATTTGGCTAAATTATGCAAAAAAGTATGTTAAATTCATCTACCTTTAATTTTTCCTGTGTTCGTTTAATTGACCAATGGAAACAGTACTCAACTGTATTTAACACACATACATATTTTAATACTTTATAGGTTAAATCAGGACGGAATGTGGACGAACGGTACTCTGCGCCTAGCTTAAGCTCGTAATCGTCACTTTCAAGTTATGTCATTCTTACAATCAAATTCGCGATTAAAATCCTGATTGTTGAGTCATAAAAGATTCTCCGTTCAATATACAAAATTACATACAATCACATACAATTATATACATCAATCAAACGTTGGCAGAACATTTATGCAGAGTTAGGCCAGCATTGGCCCAGCACTGGG